>JAOYMO020000004.1:52877-107703 GCA_025802455.2 Iodosphaeria phyllophila | reverse complement strand
AATAAGCCAGATGCCAAGGAGGACTGATTCGTCCATGGAGAAACGGTGATGGTCAAAACAGACTGATAGGTAAAATACTAGTCATGCTTTCAAGCCAGGTCGTTCGATCTGTCAGGGTTCGCCCGCTAGTCGGTGAAGCCGACAACTGCCCCGCGATCAAGTACCGGCGTGCTGGCTGACAATTGCCGATGGTGGACCTATTATCGTATGGCGCTGAATCAACCAGCGAACTCTTAGTGTGTTGCCATATGACGCGGTTCGTGCTAGTATCAACGCTTTCGGGATGTGGCTTGTCATCTCCTATTTATGAGGCTGAAACATATTAACTAGTCCCACCCCTTTTCGTTCCTTTCTGTTGCAGATGAACCCGTAACCATCCTGATTTCTAATCAAGTCCCGGAAACACCTAGCGCTCACGCCGGCTCCTCCGGGGCTATGATTGCACCCGACCAGAGTCGTAGTTGGCGACCAAAACGGTGGCCGGATTCCTTAAGCAACCGATCTCTACCCACGACGTTGTCGGGATACATCCGGGTTCGGATCTACCGGGTCCGGAGAGGTGGACCGACCAAAATGCACGGACATGATTCGGGTCATACCAGCGATGTCAGGTAAATCAGTTACACGGCTCTGAGACCTGTCGCGGAGAACGGTGGTATGCGATCGCTCAAACCCTAAATTGGACTTTCCAACAGCTGAGCCACGCTGGTGTTCGTGCTTAAAGGAAGGACGCTAGGCTCCGCACAGTACTTCCTCCTATCAATTCCAGAGATGAAGATAACAGATCCATTGGTTTGCTGTGTTTTGGTTTAGCTTGTATTGATCCAATGCAAAGATAGCAGATAGTAGAGGATATGTGTCCCAAAACCAGTTTAGTCCATTCTACCGTGTCCCTAGCATACTTGTGCACCGAGTAGACCATTGGACAGATTCGAGAGGCACATCGCAGAGGAAGGGTAACTGCATGAAGAATAGACAGCAACTGTATGACATAACGATAGTTTTATTTTATACTAAGGAGTTTGCTTCGTCATAAAGCATATCAGCGTTTATAGTCTCCCCACCCACTCGTTATAATGTGAAACCCCACACCCAAAACCACGCCGTTTTTTTTTTTTTACCAAGCCTGACTGAACCCCACTTGCCCGTCAACTGCAACGCTTGTCCTTACAGCCAATGCAAGTTGTCCAGAGCCATGGACTTGAAAACATGTAATTGAAAATGCCGTGTCCACAAAGGAAAGACCCCCGAGCCAAAGTGAACCGTGTTGGTCGTACAACCTCCCAAATTCGCATTCCATAAACGCCGTATTTGAGTGCCCCTTAAGGTACGATCCCGCCCTTCGTGATTTACTCAGTCTGAACTCGTATGAATCGTATGAAACCCCCGAACGCCCGCGCAAAAAAATGCCCATGACCGTGTGAAATTCGAACGTGATTGAACATTATGGTGAAATAACACGTGAGAAAATTACGTCAATAACACGAAACTCGTAAGCTCGTCAAGTCGTATAAGTGGTTGTGTACAGCGAGTCGACTGTGAGTCACATGATACGACTTTGGACCGCACCGCCTTCTGGTCCATTATCCCCTGATGGCCGCCGAGGCATGAGTGTCTGCAGTAAAGGGGAAACGATGCGATACAAGCTGGGTATGCGGGAACATGGAAGTATCATGGGCGTATTCGCTATCGCTTGGCGACGTACCAACAAAGGCATTATAGTCGCCTCCCATTCGAGATGGAGAGGTTGACCCGGTGGTTTGGGGACTGAATGTAACAGAAGGTCTAAGAGAATGATGTGAGGCTGGCGGAGACTCCGCCGGGGAAGCGCCCATTGTGTGCGACCCCTGGAAGTATGGGCTCAAGTTCTGATGGAGCGCGTGGCGAAGCGCGTTATGTTGAGCCCGATCAGTTAAGTCAGGGCTGCCATGAGCGCTGGTTGCTTTATTGATTGACTCTTCGCTAACGCCATCATATTTTCCATTTCGTAGTGGCAAAGTCCCGTCCTTCGCCTGGGGACTTGATTGCTTGGAACCATTGAACTAGGAAAGGATCAGATTTCGTATCGTGTCAAGTTTGTCGTGGTAAGTCTGTCATCCCAAGGCTAGGCGATACAGTGGTACTTACAAAGCAGTATTTGTGAACAATCTCTTCGTATGAAGCCGCAGCGATATTCGTGGAAGCGGGCGAGCCAGTTCCTGATGCTTGGGTTCCCACGGGACTCTTCGTGATAGGTGCGGTAAAATCCGTCTTTGCCTTAGCCGGCTTCAAGAGTGGTCCAAATGTGGACTTCATAGTTCCACTCTTCATACCGTGACCTTCACTTGTGCGAGGGCTTCCTTTGCCATCGCGATTGGCCTGCTTCACCGCATCGAGCGAGGCGCCAAAGTCGTAGCGACTAGCGAAAGCCAAACCGCTCGGAGCGGTCAGCTTGTTAGCTATGTTATCACTGGCCAAACTGGTGCTTGACACGGGACTCTTGAGGCGGAAGGTTGGCGGTGCATATTCGCCAAGGTATTCGTGAATAGGTTGGTTGAAGTCGAGAAGGCCAGAGCCGTGGCTAAAGTCATCGATTGAACCAACAGGCATGGACTTGGGGCGGGGCATAGATGTTGAGTTAGATCGACGAGTGCTTCTTGGTAGAGAGCCACTGGAAGTATTCAATCTCGAAGGGGCGCGCTGGAAGCTGTTCTTGCCATTTTGAGGCATCATTCTTTTGCTGAAATCGACTTGGAAATTGGTAGCATTATTGTTGTCCCAGTATTCCATGCCATTGACGTTGTAGCGGACGCAGAAGTACAACGTCTTGGATTCCAAATTAGCAAGGTCAGATAATTTAATGTTGAACTGAAATCTGTCTCGTCCCACGTGCGAAGTGTTGGGTTTGATCTCATGGGAAAACTCGGCAGTGACCTCGGACGTGGTCTTCCAATAGTCGAACGTAAACCGGCACACAACGGTCTTGTGAAAATCCAGGTTGGAAACCGCAATAGAGCCAACCAGGGACTTGTGATCATTAGACATCCACACGCGTTCGACTCGGACAGGAAGGGCTATACGCAAAGGAGTTTCTTGGGGAAAGTTTTTGATAGCCAATTCCCACACAAATGGCGGAGATCGCACGGATGGTTTGCTGTTGCTCGCAGGGAAAGGGTACTCCGTGTCGCTCTCATAGTTCTCTGCTGGAGAGGAACTAGCACTGACAGCTAACGGCCGGTCAACTTGCAGGAAATGACGCACATGCTCCAGATGTGAGTCGAAATGCACAGCCTTGGAGTACGTAGGCGTCCCTGGCATGCTGGAGGGGCGTCGGTGTGCTGCTGGACGCAGAGCTGGACGCACAAGCTCGCCAGACTTTTTGCGCACCATTGGCGGTTTACTCATCAGAGTGTCATCCTCCTCTGAGTCTTCAGAAACATTCAAAGACGCATCAGCTGACTTGGAGAAGATGATTGATGAGTCTGTATGAGAGCGAGAGTGTGATATCCTCCGTGTTATCGCTGGAGCATTAACCACTGTGTTTATCACAAGCCCTCCTTTTTCAGCTGTTGATTTCTCTTCAACCCGTTCGCCCGTCTGCGCAGAGACGTGTAAATCGCCTGCGGAGACATGCGTAGACAAGGGTTCCCGACATTGGGGGATGGCACTGATAGCATTCTTAAGCTCTTCTAGGTTGTCGATTTTCCTCCCATGATCCTGGTCACGGATCCCCTCGTCTTCACTATTGGATTGAGATTCGGGTGGTGAGATGATAGCCCCAGGTGGAACAAAGGCATCGGATCTGGGCGGTGGTGATTGTCGTACTGCTGCAGAAGAGCTATGTGTCATCTTGTCAAAACTAACCGTCGTTTCTGATGGGGTAGATGCAGCTGTCATTGACCCAGTTCCAGTGGGTGCGGTCGGGGCAGATGGTGTCCGTCGATGCCTGGTTAAGTATGAAGCAGAACGTGGCAACGAGAGTCGCGGGGAAGCACCCACGCCTCCACCTCCGTTGCTTACGCCAGTGCCATGGAATGAAGATCTCCTACTGATCTCAGGCGATGGAGGTGCTGAAGATGCAGGTGAGCGGTGGGAAGGCGGCGTGTAAGGCATCCCAATGAGATCTGACGATGGCAATAATTCGAACAAGAGAATGAGAATATTGCTTTTTTTTGTTGGTGTGAAAAGTTTATGTTTTACCAAGAAACGAACAAAGAGCCGTAAGTTGAGGCTGTTCGGGACATTGACTAGGAATTTAGGGCTACGGACTGATCCCGAGCTTCAAGTGGGGACGCTACTTGTAAGTATGACAAGTACTTATGATTATCCACTGTCTGTTAAAGAAGTATCCATTAGCAAGTCACTCCTCCCATCAGTATGTGTGTAGTTGCTTTGATGATTGCGGATTGTCAGTGTCGTTCTCATGCATTCTCGCCCTGTAAGAAGAGCAGGGCAATGAATGCGGTACATGGCGGTGCAAGACAAAGAAGTCTGAAACACTATGTTTACGCAGATAACGAACCGTCTCGACCTAAGTAACAGCGACCACGTGAAATATTTTCTCTTGCTGACACTTATCAACGATGACTTCGCCCGGTCGCTGATCACTATCCACACACAGTATAGAAAACGTAAAGTAACAAAATGCACGATGGGCTGTTGGCAGAGCCCGAAGCTACCGATGGGTGACATAGAAAGAAAGAGACACCAACTCACATTATTATCAGATCTGAATCCAAGCAGTTGATAGATTCAACAGCAGTCTCCGCGATTAACGTTAGACAAAGGCATAGGCAATTTTTCAGCAACTAAAGCCGTTTGTTCGTAAAATTCTGCTGCTGCTGTTCGGGACGCTGGTGGTTAGGGGGAAACGTGCATGCGTAGGCAAGAAACGGATGGCGTCGTACTCCCTATCTAATCAACAAGCCTCTTTCGATCAAAAACCAGTGATTCCCTTTAGATCGCACGCTCGGGAGAAGGAGGTGGATGTGGCAAGATGTCAGACAAGGACGGCCAAGCCGTGTCCGGGCTCGAGCCTTGCTGGTGTATAAGCTGGTGTTGAACGGCTTTGGATTTGTTCTTTGTGTGAAAACTCTAATTTCTGCTTCGTTGCCCGAGAGCCGATGACCGGCGGCGGTGGCTTTTCGTGGCTCTGCTCGCTCCGTCTCTCGCCCTTTCCTGCCAAAAGGGTCAGTCGGGGTTGTCGGCTCGCAAACGATGAAACGATGCGAGGCCAACTGGAAGACGAGAGTGGTGAACGCGAAGCTGCTGCAACAATTTAGCTGTTGTCGTCGGGCAGGCGCGTCACACTCGGAGGGCTGGCGAGTCGACTTGATCTGGTTGAGGGAGACCTGCTGTGGTCGGTACAGAATTGACCATTCCTACCGAAAAGTGCGAGGCGTTCGGAGGTTTTAATCGCTTGAGTCGTCCTCTCTTGTCCGGCCTGCCGATATGCAACCGCTGCTGGGATGGACTGCAAGAGAGTGGGCCACCAGGGTAACCCTGTCGACTAGGGATGCCTGTCCGCTGGGTAGAGGTGCTTCAAGTACCTTGTACCTTATATCCTCGCCATCCAGGGTGGCGCTGATCCGGCTGCGGTACGAGTCTGGGCAGAAACCTTGGGGCCTGCTCAAGATATCGTTCCGTAGCACTGATATCTCGTGCACTGTGCATCCTGATGCACGACGTTGGTCAAGCTTGGCCAATATGCATCCTGATTACGAAGGTGGTGCGTTTTGGTCAGCTTTTTTTTTTGGGGTTGGCTATCCGGCTTAAGGTAGTCGCTACACCAGAAATCGAATGATTCCGTTTCCTCTTAAAGTACTTTCTTGGTATTCTCTAGAACCTTGTTACTAGCTCACACCATCATCTTCAAAAATTTCATCTGCATAGAGAAGCTGCCTGCGCACAGTTGGATATCTTCTCCCTTGGTTGACCGCTCTGTTGGCAATTTCACGAGATCGGTGAATCGCAAACATTTGAACAGTTCCGATACGGCATGTGGCGGCGCAGTCAAATCCACTCAAGGTTTAAAATTTTGGTGACGTAAATAGAGGGGAATTTGATGTTCTCGTACCTTATCGCGGCCCAAGCTTTCTTGTTGGGTTTTTAGCCCCAGCAGAATGAGCGTTGTGCTTTGTTGGTGAAATCACAATGCAAGAATGCTCCCCAGTCCACATAGCCATTCAACGGGCAGATTTAAATACTGGTGATGCCAAGTCATCACAAATGTTTGTGCTCGGCATTTACACAGCAATGATTCTTTGATCTAATCCAACAAGACCTCATACCGATATCGAGATGGCCACGCTTTCGAAACCGCCATTCGCATGTGCCGCTAAAGCTGTGCGCTTCTTGCCATTAGTTGGCTTTGCTTTGAGAGTCTCTTAACTTGGAGAAAAATAAGAGCACTGTTCGAATAAAAGCGAGGTAGTTCAGAATGGCCCCTCGGCTCGGCTGTAGCTGGTCCGCTCAGATCCGCCTGCGCCACTTGAATCGGGATTCGGGAGACAAAGCCATGGAATGATCACTTCTCAACGTGCCCCCTCAGCCATTGATCAATCAGAACAGGCATCTAGAATTAAGCCTCCAAGCGCCCTCCAAGCCGCAGGATACCCATGCCGCTGCGTAGCGCCTCTATCGTCATGTGTGTCTTGGTCGGTTATGTCTGCATCACCCGCTCGGGACTCCGGTCACACAGATCAGAGTCTACTGTGATTACCAGTAGTAAGTAGGCGAAATCGACATTAGTTGCATATACTAATCCTCTGGCCCATTCACGCAAATCTGCAATAAAAATCTAATGCCCAACATTAGCTAGCGCAGATTACGTGGGCATGGCAGAGAATAAAATATTGCCGTGCGAAACAAATTCATATTCTGCGCTGCGCCAACTGACCTCATCCTCGGTCCCGCATAGCTTAACGGACTGGAGCGTGCATAATCGACAGCGCTTCCATTGCATGGGCTTCCTCTCGTGAGAAGCGACGCTAAATTGATGATGGAGCACAGCGGCAGGGTTCTCGATCAGTGCTCTTTTCTACGTGAGCCCAAGTCTGAACTTATTCTTGGCGTATCGTCGCACTGCAACGTCTGTGGTTGATGCAAACTATCGCAACTCTGCGGCAGTTATCCCAAACCTGCAAGAGAAAAAGTAGAAAACTCCCCTTGACGCCGTAGCTAACCGGCACTTAAATATTTTATTTGGCAGCATTGAGAAACGTGTAGCCTAAGCCACATCGCCCCAGCAGGCTGGTTCTGGGTAGAAAAAAGTGCACTCTCTGGGATTTGGCTACCTTTGTCCCTCTCTCTACTGTATTCCCCGGATTGCGGATGGACTTCGGGATGCTCGAATTCGGGTATCACGAAGTTCATCCGCCGTCTAGGGGATAATGGTTGTCCTTATTGGAGTAACTTTCAGTCGAATATACAGTATGTTGGGAAAAAATGAATTTGCAGGCATATTGGCTTGTCTCATTGTCTTGTATCTGGTATGGCGCCCTTTGCCTTCTATTTAACTGTTCCGCACACTATAATTACCAAACAATGCTGGGCAACCTGAATTTGTGGAGTCCCATTCTGGGGGCTGCGCCACTTCACAATGCCGGATCGGTAGACCAAATCCGCATTACCTGCGACAGCATCTTTGTTACCAACGCCCTGAGCTTCAAGTTTGATTTCATACAGATATCCTCGGTTCAATGGTCGGGTCTGATGATTGTTAGATCTGACTCCAGTTCTGTACTACCGGCACTACCACCGAAGATTTCGATGACAGACCCCTTATGGTGGAAGGCGGTTGTGACTGCCATTGGTCGGCAGCATTCCATTCCAAAGTTGCGTCAAGCCCTTGGTGGGACCACCACTTCTGTGAAAAAAATTGATGATTGGACGAGAGAGTGTCGTCCTGCTAGCGGTAAGAGCTTGTTGACCTCTTTGCAACTCTATTGCACCACAGTCCCTCCAACGTACCATATTGTGTAACCACTGAAGTCGCATCGTGCACCTCGCTCAGCTCAGCTCTCGGGTATCGTACCCGTGGCCGCTATTACTTTATTCCGAGAGCCGTGAAAATGCTGTGAGCATAGACAAGTACAATTTGCTGACCGTGAACCATGCTGGTAATCACCAGATATATGATCCAAGCTTCTGCCAACACTATGTAGATGAGTACAAGTGAGCTCTTCATGGTATTCGCGGTGGGCTTACCCTCAGCCTTTTTGATAGTCGAGTAATCGACTTTGCCAGACTACTGTGTACACATGCACAGCATCCCGAACGCGCTTGATATCGTGAATGCAGCTCGCTCTTCAGGCTTGTTCTCAAATCGAAAAAAAAGCATATAGGGCCCGTGCTGGGTCCCACTTTACTCACCAGGTTCGTTCCTCACGCACCCCAGTCAGATCACCACCTTACCGTTTCCCCAAATATGTCACATCTTTTCACACCCGAAACGGTAATTCTAGGCTATCCCTGAGAAAGTCAAATGAAAACTAAGAAGTCTCGATGTGCATTCGAGTCACTCTATATCGACATAACTTTAAACATGTTGTATCCCGTGTTGATTATTTTACTGAGGAATAAATGCGAGGTGGCTATCACTTGCCGCATGTCCATGATATTATGTCAGGTCGTAGAGAGATGAGCGGGCATTAGAGACCGATACATCATTTGCAAATTTTTGAGATCAATAGGAGTAATCTCGAATATAGTAAAAATGGTGATCCGAATGATGTAGTAGTGTGATGATGATCTGACTGGGGAGCATCTCTGGAGAGATGGGTGAAGAACGAACTGCGAACCTACCGAATAAAGTGGGGCGTAGCACGGGCACCCCGTAAACTTCGGTTAGATTGATTATTCGTTTGATCCATTGTACTTCGCGATTTTCCTGGATCTACATCTGGACTATTTCCCCTCCCCAGTGATAGATTTTGGTTGTAGGTTAATTGTGGTATCCATTGAACATTTGATTCCTGGTGCCGCATAATTTGAGAGTGACCATGCTGGTATTATAGAATAGCTTCCCTCTTGTATATACAGTAGCATCGCCGGGTTCGGCAAAGAACAAGAAAGCGGTCAGTGTCCCTCAGTATGTTTCACACCATCGCTTAGCCCTCAGTGTGCCACCAATTGCTGCAATGGTCACCCGGAAGCTCTCGATTCATCCCCGTCTTCGGTCAGGGATCAGTCTAGTAAATGAGTATGCCTACTGTACAGTAGCTCAGCGAGAATACGGAACCGGTATCTGGCTCGCAAGCTTCATGTCAAGCTCCCTTGGAGCTCACGGTTGGTGTGGAGCCTGGTGATGGAGGGAACTGGGATATGAGAAGGTCCTAGGATTTCCTCACCGGTCCTCGGGTCTTAGCATATCTCCTCACGCCATGATGGTGGTGTGTTCGCGTTGCTTTCTTGCTACCCATTTTAATGGCCGTTTGAGGTTTCTGCAGGTAACAAGCCATGCAGTAGTTTCTCACCTATTTTCGCGCTCGTTCGTCGGGATCGCTTCACTCTTCCACCATCATCTGAAAATATGTGGGTTCAAAGCGTCTCATATTAGCGCAGCATGAACTGATCATCCCCGGCTCCTACCATTCAGCCGCCAGCGCAACCCCGGATCATTGTCGAATCTGGGGAAGAGGGGCATAGAGAGAACGCAACGCTCGTTGTCGATGGCTGTTGTCATCCAGTCAGCCAGTATACGAACAATTCTTTGTAGACTCAAACATGTCAGCTTACGTACCTACTCTCTTTCGGGTTGTATCTTGTTCACAACTGGCGTTCAACTCGAGCACGTGTCCAGAGGCTGGTGCCGTACCGTGCTAATTCTTCCCGTGCCATATCCATTAGTATGGTACATGGAGCTAAACCTTAATTCGTAAGGATACTATGCCTATGGTTTCAAGGCAGAAAGGATACTCCTAGTAAAGCTACCCTGCTCTACAGCGGAATAAACACTCCTTTTCTAGTATAACCAGGAGCCTCATTGGCTATTGACCTTCGAATTGATGTCCGTTTCTTTCTCGATAACACTTAGCGTTCCAAATTGCTGAAGTCGGCGGCCAAATCTTTTTGGAAAATGGGATCTCTCAAGTTCCGTCTCAAATCCCGACCGTACCGGCAGTGGCGCCAGTATCAGGAAGCCGGGTTTCTGCGTTCTCTTTGCCGCAGTTGAGAAGGTGGCTACCAGGTACGGCAGGGTATCTCAAGACTCTGCATAACTCTGCCGCTGGCCAATCCCTGCGAATCACTGCGATGCACCAGCTCTTCAACGTTCAACGACAGGTTCAAAGGTCCGTTTCGTTGACGCCGTTCCACGCCACGATTCAAGCCACAATCTTCCGCTCCACGTTCCAGTGCTAGGGCATGCGCAGCCTAATGGCCAAGCGTCTTTCACAAAAAGAAAATATCCTTTCAGTTTAAGAATTTTTTTAATCGGAGGAGATTGTTTCGGAATAGTGGTTTCCGCACGCAGATAGAGTAAGCAGCATACTGGCTGGTTGATAATGCCCGCTGGCGGTAAGTGTGTCACAAAAGGCAAGGATATGATAGCTCTGTGGAACTGCACCCACAGTACAAATAACACAGTGTGACTACACGGAATTCGCGGCAACCCATCAGCGATTTGCGTTGATAAGACCAGACCTCTGGCCTCCGTTCCGCACCTAAAGTACTCCGATAGCGGACCGAACGAAACAGTTGCGATGGATATCCGAACGTTTGGTTGAACGGTCCAGAAGACGGTCATCGCCGACTCGTCTCAAAACGGTTTTCAAGGAAGCCCTGTAGCTGAAGGAACAACCCTTGAACCTTACAGAAAGACATCACCTTGAGCGAGACACATATCAGCCTGTAGTAGCCCAATTCTGATAAAGTAGACGAAGAACAAACGCTCGCATCAACATTCCTATCGTTGCATCGTAGCTCATGTAATTTCATCAAAATATCCACAAACGTACTGTGCAGCCAGCTACATTCTGCGATCGACGAAACACCTACCGCACTTGAATTAAGCCTCGTCGATGCCTACAGTACACAGTAGGCACGCTTGGACAATATCTGCTGCAAGTATGCCGGAGGCGGAGGTGGGAGCGGGGGTCAAGGTACCGATTCTTAAATCAATAAATGCCAGGAGGCACAAGAATCTCGAACGAGATGAAGTGACATCTCCGTCTCTCTGAAAATCTATCTAAAGATCACAGTGTTCAAAGGCGCGTTTCCTCAGACAGACTTTCGCAGAGCCGGAGAGAGCGGCTTCAAAGTCTCGATCTGCCAAAATATCCAGTCACAATCATTCCCACATCCTAGGTATCACATCACGTGATTTTAGGACCCACCCTGTACACAACACAGAATAAGGTACACAGTGACTTACTGTTCAGCCTAAAGAAAGCTCGTCGGCTCTCAGTTCTGTCACCTTAATGTCATCGAGAAGGGAAGCTTTATATTCCTACCTTCGTAGCTCCGAAAATCTGCGTAAGGCTGCGCACCAAAAGCACTCTGGCGACTGGAGTGATGATTTTTTTCTTTGACAGAACAATGGAGGGAATTGCTCTGTTCAGAATGTGTTGCTTCGTTAAAAAAAAATCATAGCTTGATCGGAAAAGTGCTTTGGGTGCGTAGCCTTACGCAGACATTCGAAGCTACTGGTACCAAGGTAAGACAATCAACAAGGGCGACAAAGAGAACAGGTCGGTGCGAAATTCTGCGCTGTGACAGCACCGTACTAATCTCAATTGATATTCGGTCGCTTGAATGTTTAATTGGGAACGTACTGTTTTGTTTCCGTCGTGAAATATTAGGGAGCTGAGACAACGCCTCCCACCCCACGTGGCAGGAGGTAAGATGAACCGTTAGAGATAATAGATGTCGCCTCGTTTCAGCCGATATTGGTTAACGCTGCGCATTTTCGGCTTTCACTTTCTTTGTCTAGGCTGTTGGTGACAAGCCGGAAATTGTCAATCTACCTCTGGCTTGAGCGCTTGATTTTAAGATGACTCAACGAGGTAGATAACATTGTATAGCATGGGAATGCGGAATCGGTTCTTTCTGGCCCCATACCCACAAAGGATAGCCCCTTCGCGCCAATGATCCGAAATGCCCTGAAGTCTCTGAAGTTGCAAACTATAAGCAAGTTCGTGTCGATCGTCCACAAGTTTATCGTACTTTCTATATTTATATTTTACATCTTGTAGCAGACGCGGGCTAGTGCTAGAATAGTGCGGAAGATAGAGATGTCGGGATTGCGGCCGGTGAACTGCTGATCAATAGCAAAGGCCTGGAGGGGCATATACCCAGGTTCGTTATTTGGGCGAGCACATCTGTGTGGACACTCCCTGTCATGGCACACTTTGTATTCGAGGTTGTCGAAGTTGGATATCTAGGGGATGATGGGCTGACTAGAACACTGTGATCTTTGCTTCCGCTAGGAAGAAAACCCATCCCCGACTCTGGCCTCTCACATGGCTTACTCATAAGTCGATTTCTTCCTCCTGGACTGAGTGTATGGAGGGCGAGCTTCCAGGTCTACCAATTAATATACACGGCGATCAATTTTATTGTCTGTTTCCAGTGGTAGGAACAATGACTTATCCTATCCAAAATATGTGCTGTGCATTCATCAAATCGGAATATTCAGACATTACAGATGTGCAAACCCTACAGCGGAAAGCTCTCATCACATGCCATGTGCTCAGGAACTCCGTATTAAGTTCGCTCCATTCCAGCCTATACCGTGTTGGATTCCGAACCGTTTCCCCGAGGAGAATAGTATTTAATGATATCATTACATGGTGTTTACCTTCGGTCTCTACGTGTGAGCAGCTGACTTGTAATTTCTCTTGCGCTGTAGTCATGGGGATCAAGTAAACGACTGGCATCACGGATCAATAAATTGTCGTCAAATGTGGCTGCTGCCCAAGGACTGTCAAGCTAGATCACTAGACACCAGCTGGCAAAGGTGGGGGAGGAGTGACGTCTTTGCAAGTAAATGGGTACCGAGAAAAGAATTAAGATGTATCTGTTATTTCTAGGAAAAGGGCTTGCAAGGCTCTATCAGGATATGCATCGAGTCGATTTCAAAGTAACTATGGTTGACTTTCTGACGCCTACACGCCTAGTCTAGGTTGTACACGTGACAGAAAGGTTCGTTGGATTCATGGATTGATCTGTGAACCGAACCACTCTATTTCGGGAAATAACATTATTAAAAAATGAATTTCAAACCACAACAGGTAGCGGAAAAGGAAACATGGACATGAATTCAGCTAGAAGTTCGATGACCATTGTACCTGGGCTGTGCTCATTAATCTATTCCTGTATAGTTGGGCGAAATAAATTCGGACTCTACCTCCATCTGTCCTAAAGTTTGTTCCAAAGTGCACTTTAAATTTGAGCACCTTTCAATTGCCGCAGCGGGCCGGCAGGTTTGGAAGGACGTCATGGCATTCGCAAGGCAGCATTCGGGAGCCCAGCCATAGAAAACACCCTGCACAGATATGAAAGAAAAAATCACAATGCCAGAGTTCCTGCTGCCGAACGCCTGCTTCACCTCTGGTATCGTTTTACAGACTAGCTCTGATTTCGGGTAATTGCTGACCCTTCATACGGCGCTTGTTGAAAGGTGCGCAAAAGTGTAATTTTGGAACAAACTTTAGGACAGACGAAGGTAAGACGATGACCAATTCCGAAGGTACGATCGCAGCTGGGTCTCTGTGGAAGTGAGCCAGACGCAAGTGTTCTGATTGTCATCATACTCATGAAATTTCAGAATAGTGACCTTAGAAGAGGGCTTCAGCACATGGGGAAACCAAGCAATTTGAGGACATTCAATCACATAAACCCCCTCAAAAATGAAGTTTCATCTATGGCTGATGCAAATTTCGTTGAAGGGCTTGTTTCAATACCGTTTCCTCGGCATGCTGTAGTTCCCCCCATGTGTCCGAATTGACTTCGCCCAAGATGCCGTACCGGTAAGCTCCCAACTGAGTGGACCACCTTTCGGATCGAACCGATCGTGGCGGGCGGTACCTTTAAAAGTACGTTATTTCAGGCTTTGGTCCTTGCTACAGAGGTACTTTCGACCAACAAACACAATATTCGGCACGACACGGAAGCATCTTAAAAGAAGTGGAAAGTGGTTAAGAATCAGAAGAAAGTCTGATAATTGTGCCGATGGAGAATTAAGTTGTGAGCATACCTCCGTTTTACGCGTTCATCCCCTTTCAGAGTGTGCTGTGGCGGGAGTTCTCCAGGCTATCTTTCAATCTGCTCAGTGCTCACCGTACTGTAAACCAATCAACTATTACTTGACTCCGGACTTTCAAACCTGCACATCAACCTTACATATTGGCTACCCCGGTATTTTGGTCTGCACGTCAACCTCAACCCACCATCGTGAGATTTTCTTTTCTTATTCAACGTCCCGGGTTGAGGCCCAATCTCTGCTCCTTGCAGTGTGCGTCATGTGATAGAACTCAGTCTTCCCCTGGATTGGACTTTCACATAACTACCGTATTGCTGGTATCATATCCAGGTGCGTGACTCGTTCCCAAGCTGCTGGCCGGATATACTGTGTAGCGAATTTCTGGCAAACGAAACCAGATTGGCTCCCACGATTTCCCCGCTGATCGCCGAGGTTTCGATGCCCGACTGGAATACCACAACCTTATGGAAGGTTTTTGAATAAACTCCCCAATCAGGTGACTTGATCTACTATCCGTCCTACACTATTCAATAACCCTGCCCACGTGGACAAGACACAACAGTCTGATATCTGATATCAAGGCGTGTTGACATAATGTATCCATTGACGCTATGTTGAAAGATTGCCTCGCCAGTAATATTGTGAACATTTGAAAATGTTTCCAGAAGCCTTTCCGCACTACTCGCTTTCGCTTTGGGGATTGGTGGTTCGATCGGGTTCCATCAGCTTAGCCCTGAATTGAGGTGGCAAGTTCAACATGTCACGAAGTCGTATTGTTTGTTTCTGGATCATATCTGAACCACATTCTGTTCGATCATACCCAACATGTACTTTACCCTGTTCGATCGCAATCTGCGCTTGTGAATTAATTGTTCAACGAGTGGAGTAGGTAACAGATGTCAAGCAGGAAGAAGTCTCAGGTGCCCATGCAACCAATATGCATGGCCATGAATCGCGTGATACCCTCCAAGCAGTCCATTCTTGTTCGTGTACGGGGCGCGGCTATCAGTTTCCTCTGCCTTAACTTCAGTGTGTATGGGAACACAGTTCCTTCGTACGTTGTTCACAAAGGAGACCCGACCCCGGTATGTTCCTTGGTCGGCCTAAAGCAACACTCTTCGCAACGACCAAGGCACAGGGCATCAGGCAAACCAGCCAACGTTGTTGAGCTGTTGATGGAGAATCCCTTGTGCATCAGCATCAACGTAAACATGCAGATGACATAACACTATATTTCAACCTGGTCACTTGTTTTCTCTTCGGATGGAAGGGGAAGGGGTGGAACATATTAGTCTTGAAGGAATCCTACGCAGTCTTGAGACTTCCCCGTTTAGTTCACATTGTTTTATACTTTCTTTTCGTGAAACTAGCATGGGATGCCTCTTTTGCCTAAGAAACCAAACTTGAGAAACAACAAAGACCGTTTTGTGCTAGTTGTGCCGTAACGGTGCTTCTTGCTTGACATGAACTTGAACACCTAATACTGACCTCCTTAGCGGCTGTTCCCAAAAGGCTATTGTCAGAAATGCCAATCCATCCTACTCAACAAATCACGAATACCGCTGCGACGACTGAGTCTTTGAGCAGGGGATGGCAGCAAGGGAAAAACTTGACCAAACATCTTGTTGATATCAAGGCATTATAAACGGTCAGGTCATCTCAAAGCCCGACCGTCTGACGCATGCTTTCCCGTACTACTGAGAGGCGTGGGAGTGGCCCCCAATTCGTAGGTACTATTTTCGGGTATGTTTGGAATACTGACCGTAGGTAGCCCAAAGCGGGTGACCGATAATCCAATAGTATTGAAGGTCAACTTCCCCGCCTAATTTGGTAAAAGTCTGTCTCCCCGCTAACATACCGGTAACATGCCCCCCACCTCCCCACAGACCGAGTTGAACGGGATGTAACGGCTCAACTCTAAGTGTCCATTCAGCTGCCATGTCCTGCGAGGGTTCTACCTCCGGAGGGTAAAGCAACGTTTTATGAGCCAATGACGGGCCAAGGCAGTCATCTTTTTGTGTCCCGTCATTCCCTCGGTCTGGAGGTAACCCTAGCCTGCCTTTTGTCTCTTTGCCTTGTCTATGCACGTGCGGGCAATGAATGTCTACGCAGTACAGGTCAGTGATGCCGCTCGGTCTAGTTTATCTCCACCTTCGTCGACTTTCCCCGCCTGTCTCCGCATCGATCTTGATATTCGATCAGAGAACCTCGCAGGAAGGCCACATCTGCCGCTTGCTCTTGGATTCATGGTTCAGTGATGTCGCTCATCGCAATCTTTCGAGTCGTGTGGAGCGTCACGCAGTACAATACAGCGTCTCTCACCCTGTTGGTTTGCATGAAAGCCCCCACATGTCATATACGGTACGAGAAGTTCGGTACGGTACTACAGAACACGATCAACCGTGTCACTTACAAAAGCACAATACCGTACCGTACATCTAACGCCGTTAAGTTGTGCTCTGTGCTCACTGATGCCAGTCATCATGTGAGCTGTTTCCGCAGCATGGCTTGCAGTGTGGAACTAGATGGCTTCCTCAAATTTGTTGACTTTAAAGGTAAACCAATGGTGATTAACCTGGCTGGAGGGTGCATTCTACATAGCTCATGGCGGCGTGACATGACACAATCTAAGTCATGGAAGAATATCTTCCGAGGCAAATCAAAATTGAATATTCGTCGACAAGCTAGGTATGTCACATGACAATTGAACCAAATACCCACATGATGATCTCTGGTGTTGGTGGCAGCATTGTGAACCTCAGCACATGAGACTACTGAGGGACGTACTTGCTATGATGATCCAGATTGAGAGCCAGATTGAGCAGTATTGGATTCTATGGGTGCCCCCGTGGAGGTATATCGAAATGCGTGGATCATCACCGATAATGCTGTTACGGGTTCGTGTGTCTGGGTTTCTATCTTCGGCATGGGGATACTTCTCGCTTGTGCAATCCCTGGAACGGGACGATAAACGACTGTGCGTCTCCGCTGTGATCTCCGCTCTGGCCCACGTAGAGTTGCGGGGATATGGAGACTTCACTCAGCAGGGTGTCACCAGTAGACTGCCGGAGCAGGACAAGTAAAGACTGTCCAACGGATAATCGGTTGAGAGACACTCCAGCAACGCGAAGCTGTGCAATGAACGGATCGTGAACCCGTTAATTTAAGCAAAGGCAAGTTCTCAACCGTCGTGCAGATGATAGCGAGGCCAGCTCGTAGCACAATGAGCTCGAAGATCAAGTCGTGGAGCTCGACCCTGGAACTGGTACCCGAACCCCGCCCGGTGGGTGTGCTTTCTCAGTAGCACATAGCAGACACGTAGTTAGTGGCAATTCGAAGTCTTCCATATGAAGCTTCTGCAAATGCCGTGAATATATCTATTCTATGTCTATGTCCGTGCAGATGACTAACTAATCAGCAGACCCAAACCCACGCGTTTGCCGATATCTCTATGGCAGACGTATATGTGTTTGATGACTAAGCATTTGCTTACATAAGGTATAAATTTACAGAATCTTCATGAACAAGGTTTTCCTCGCATCAAGGTTATTGTCCGTATTCAGCTACGAGTTCTCTTATGACAGAACTTTCGCCAGACGAGGTACATTGTGTAAGGATAGGCGAACATGCTGCGTACTGTTGTGCTTCCTGGAACACACCGAAGACACGGGGTCCGTGATAGTTGGAAGTCTTCAATGTGAGGCTTCTGTAAATGCCGTGATAGGTCTATTTTGTGTCTATCGATGGATGTTCAATGAATGACTAACCAATGTACATGATGCAAAACTAATGGAAGTATAATAAATCTCTATACGTGTGCGATGACTAAGCACTCGCTTGGATCACTGAGATCTACACTGTTTCACCGAGTCACTGACCACTACGAAGACAGAGTACTGTACATCATTTACAAGGGATGTTACCACAGTATGTGGACCACAAGCCCCACTTCTAGTACGGCAACGTCCAACCTCAGGCGTGTGATTTTTTTTTGCAGATTTGTGTGATTTGGCCCGCGTTCTAGCCTTAGATTTTCAGTTTACATTGAATCTATTCATTTGGACCTAACAAGATAGCAACACTTCACACAGTATTCGTATCGTTCCCAGTGTGACCGTTTCCCACGATGTAGCAAGCCTATCGCAGGCCAAGAATATCAGAGGGGAAGCCGCACTTCGTCGTAACTCCATCATGAAACGTGCCCGGTCTAAAAATATGACTTCAGCATAAGAACTCCTCAGAAAAGACCTCCAAAACCTTTGGACCCCTGCAGCCCTCCTCACAAATGTAGCCCGCCGTTCCTCCACTATGGCCACCTTTGGAGCTGTAGGGCTTGGACCCACGACCTTCCGTCTCAGCGTCAGTGGGTGTCCAGGCCACTGGAGATTTACTTGGAGGCCAACCGAAACACCATAACAGTAGTCCATCTCACTCTCAGCAGACCCAGCGGACGAGTGGCGCTTCATGCGGTAGGAGTTGCAAGCTTAGAGCAACGAGAAGTTCGCTTTCGTTGTTGTCACATATTCAGTGTTTCTCGTCTTTCATGTTGCTCAGCTCTATCGCGCAGATCCCGGCACCAACTCCGAAAATTTTGCATATGGTGTGTGTGATAAATGTTCCGAGCGAGTGCAATTTCAAGCAAGATCACCGCAGATACGGAAAAGACGGCCAGGAGATTTCGCGGCATTTGCTTTTCTGATATTTACAGCACTGTACAAGACCTCTGGGGTTTGAACTACCTTGTCAACCCTCCATCTTTTGCAGATACCTTGAGAGCGGCTGCATCTACACAGTACACAACATATGAAGGATGAGAAGCCCGGCACTGTGAGTCGTTTGCCACCAGCAACCAACGGCCTGGACTTCGTACCAAGAGATAAGTACATTGTAGGGACGTGCGCTTGCCGGGGACGGCATCTGCAAGTCTGGGTGTCCGTGCCATCGCTACCAAGCCCAATATCGGACCCACCCCGCAAGCGTAGTATGGAAGAAAAGAGGTATTGAATGAACAATACATACTAAACATTGTCCAGAGATGAGTTCAATGTGCAATCCTATGAAAATGACCTCCCTCCATGCTATTCTAGTTTATATGTTATCGAAATCCATTAAGGGTGGTCAGAGTCGCCCTAAAACTGGGTTGACTTCCTCGCCGCCAAAATTTTGCATGAGTGGAGTTGACCCAAGTCTAATGATACGTGGGTTGGATTGGACTGGTTTTGATGGCATAAACCGGCAAAAATAAAAACCAGCATGATGCGAGATCACTACCATCGAATTTTGCATCAAATTGCCAATGGACAATGTTTCAAATGTGTTGTTGATCCGGATCGTTTTTCTTTCTCGACATTACGCTTGCGGGGTGGGGTTGACTTTGCGCTTGGTCACAAGAGCAGCATCTCTCGCCGAGGTCCTCTACGGAGGTATCGTAAGTGAGATCACAGTATGCAGTATCTTGAGGTTTCCATCAGCGTCAACTCCTTCCCTAATGTCTTACCCACAGTCGAGCTTCTCAAGACTACACAGTATCCTGCGATACTGTAATTTCTTGCTGCCAGTGTTGTCTCGAAAAGTTACGATGTGTGCCAGTCTGTCCTCGTACCCAGGCGGTAAAGGAGCCCCGATGTTGCCGTGCCATTCTGATATGCATGCATCGTATCTTCACTCTCCATGCACACGCCAGCAACGATGCATGCGCTTTCTGATGTGGCTGATTCGCGCTTTATTGGTGTCATTGAAGGTGGCCACTCCGGTCTATTTTCGCATTTCAACCTCAACCTTGCAGTTGTTGTTGATATCACAACTCAATACTGCAGTAGCTACTTACTATCTATGCTACTGATGTCTGGAAGGGTATGCTTTTACTTTGCCACTCTGCTCTCTATTGAGCCCCTGGACGGGCCCCTCGCCTAGTGGTTAGTGGATACCTTCCCCCTCCCAACCTACCCTCCTTCATGTAAGACCCTGAGAAACGGCGGCTCATCTGGATTGAGCGAGAGGGTGTTTCGGTCCAACCGATCCCCCACGTCAACGTTCTGACTGGATGTGCACACTGCACTGAGAGCGGGCTTGGCTTGATACGGTAGAATAGCTCTCTGAGGAATGAATGGACGGCTGAAGCGTACACAGTGAGCGCATTTCTGCGCGGGTGATGTGCGTTTTTAGCTACAGTATTTGCTTCCTATCTTCTCCGTTACAATCACGGGGGTGCGTGGAGAGGCCGGTGGATCGGGCGCTGCCCTTGAAATACCGAAGGGACCTTCCCCAGTGAAAATTCCGCGATATCGGAGTGGTGTAATGCCTGTAGATCTAATGTGCTTTGTGGTAAAACATTACGTTCTTTTCCTTTCCTTCCAACGCTAGAGCATGCAATCAAGTCTTTCTAGCAATAAAAGGCACGCAGAATGATGTGAAACCAGGGGTCTTGGTGGCTGTGATTGGCACTGCGGTTTTGATAGACTACAAGTGTGGTAACTTATACTGTGTTAGCTTAAATGGCCTGATAGAGTAGGATGACTCGGACTTGCAACCTAGGAGCTGGGAAAACCGGAAAGGCCTCGTTTGTTTTACCGATTTCAAGAGAAGGGGTAGACGCGAGTGACGTGAAAGTGACGTCTGGCACCAGTGTTCGACGTAGGTTCAGGACGGCAGGCTATGCGATTGCATGAATTTGAGATGAGGCTGTCGTCGTCCTGTCTAGTGGTGGGTGATTTCCTCGGACAGCATACCGGCATTAGGGTGCAGCAGTCCCTTTCATACACCCTGCCCGGCATACGACTTGACGTCTCCGTCAGGATAGATGGTATCGTATTTAGTCCAGGTAGGAAAGTTGAGCCTTGCAATCACACCACCTAGTCTACCTAGGTGGGTTGGCAAGTAGCCCAGGGTGTTCGATGGAACAGACAGTCATAGGAGCCTCGCGACATACCTACGCTGCTAATTTCACCTCATCAAAGGCATGACGAAAAATCCGCGCACGCATTACATGATGATTTGAAGTGCAGCGCGGGCGAAGACACTGGGAATGATGGCGAAATCTAGTTTTGGTGAGTCCTCGTCAATTTTCGTAACTTGGGAGGGGTGGAACAGAAGAGTCATCATGGCAGACATTTGTAAGGCTTGTGGCGTAGTGGGTGGGTTCCTCCCAATGCCGCTATGCATGAAATCATAGCGGCGGCGAGGATCGTGTCGAACATGCCCTTCCTATTACCTTATTGAATGGAATCAGATCAGCACCCTGTTCTAGAGCATGCAACATATCCGGCGACAGGTCCAGAAGCCCGTTCCTCGGTGCCCGTTGCTCGGTCTTTCGATACAACAGGCAGGTGTGCCCTGCTTGCGTTTAGCGCGTCAATATGAACTTAGGAGGGGTTGGCTGCCCCTTGTCTGCCTCTCGACTAGTTCGTTGACTCAACCAACCCCCCTATTGTCAAATATTTTCACAGAAAACAACGTGACCAGCATTGCAACTTGACCGGTCAATCTAATTTTCTTGTCCTTCGACTATGTTGTCTAAAATACATGGGTGTAACGCAGTGTCTCCGCTATCAGATGCGGTGCACCACCCAGTAGGTATATCAGTCTGTTCAGCTCCGCTGGGGCAGACGGGGTCATCCAACATTCTTGTAGGCTACTGTCTCTCTAACCTTGCTGTAGTAAACACAACTCCGATTTATCTCACGTGTGTTTGTCGCCGTGTGTGTGTGGTTGAATATTGTAAATAATTCAAGCTTATCTACGACATGCCAATTCGCATTTGGCTTCTCAACATCAAGAATAAAGCGGCAGTAATTCCTGTTAGTATAGCCCCTATTTCTTCTTCCAATACCATCCTTCATCTTCATGTCTCGGCGAACATCGGGATTGTCATTGCAGATCGACTACTTGGCGGAGTGACCACCGAACGGAGGAGCGATGAAGAGAAAGACCCTCCATGCATTTGATCGAAGGAAATCGCCTCGACCTACGTGATTTTGAGTGATATGCGTGTGAGCTCAGCCATGGAGGATTATCACCAGGTGGGGTGGCATCCAGACACCACCTAGCGACTTGTTTTCTTATCTACATACTACCCAGTAATACATTTTTAGCACTGCCGCCCCCCCGGCTAGTGCATAGAAATTTGCCACGGCCTTCAATGAAGGGTGGTTTGCTATTACGTAAAAACAATTCAGCTTTTGAGTGCAAACCGGAGTTACAGTTTATCCCCTTAGCTGTCGGAACGATGCAGACACTACTGTACAAGGGACACCTAGGTGCAGATATCGGCTGCGGAGAACGAGCGAATCAATCAACTAGCTAGACGAGGGGATGATCGATCGTGCGGATCCCATATCCTCGCCCGCATACTATCTCCTTGGCCGTCGGAGTGCTGCAATACACGAAAATTTGCACTAAACCTTTGGGGTATTGCAGCTTTCCGACAGCTATGGGGATAGAGTTTAACATCTACTGTTTTGCACCTGGACCACCCGCGGATGGATTGGCCCCTGATCATACCTCCTTCACTTCGAGAGTCTGTCTAAAAACAGTGGTTCTCAGGGGAGCCTTTTTTAGACGGACTTTTGGAGAGACGGAGGTATCGCACAAGAAGCAAAGAACCTATTGGTGGCTCTCAAGACTGAGATTTGTGTGAGGAACATGTCAAGTCGAATTTCATTGGGATGAAATTCGCGGGAAGCTGTTGGGTAGTCGCTGCTACGTGTCGTAGTGGAGTGCTTTCCCCACTGACATGGAGAAGAATGATGTCCAGTGGGAAATTTGCATAGTAGTTCTCTTCCATGTCCTTACCTCCCCGCCTCTCTGAAAGTCCGTCTAAAGAAGCTCCTCTGGGCACCATTATGTTGCAGACAGAATTTCGGAGAGACGGAGGCATCGTGCTACGGCATCCTCGATCTTGTGTTGTAGAGGGCTATGCAGGGACGAAAACCAAGCTTGCTAAGCAGACGGATTGACGCTTTTAGACAGTTGATTCAAAGCATCACTGAACTACTTCCACAACTTATAGCTGTAGACGTGACTCAACAAACATAGCAAGTAATTAGAAAAAACAACGGTAGTTGTGGTACTGAATATACCTATGAATGATCCTTCCAATCTAAAACACTTTTTTCTCGTGAGCAAGCGCCAAGTCATAGCGCCGTTCATATCCCCCCCCAAATCTAGGAGAAAGTACCTATAATACAAAAATGACTTCCAAAAATCACCTCAACCTCCATCCTGGACACTCGGAAACCACATAATTCTCCACCGATCCTGCTGTGCCTAGCCGAGAATCACGAAAGAATAAATACAGTCGGCTAATCGTTCCCCTTTGGAAGTATCTCCCGGTTTACTTCATCAGTTTTTGCAACTCCCTCACGAACTCATCCTTCTCCGCTACGGGCATTGTGGCCATGCGGTCCTTGATGCCAGATAGGAAAGTTGATTTGCTGTAACCCGCAACAGCACCCCGTTCAGCTTCCTCCTTGAGGGACTTGACCTTACTTGTGATGAGCTCTGAGTTCTCCTCGTACCAGGTCGCGACAGACTGATTGTCGCGATCAAAGTCTTGAATGCCGGTCCAAGCACGCAATGTAGCCTCATGGCGTGAACGATCCACACGAGTAGATGTGGCCGAGCCAATCGCCGAAGCCATACGCTTGAGGATATACTCTTCATTTAAACGACGGCGCACACGCCAGTAGAAGAAGCGTCGAGCGTTCTTCCACGGGATCTCGTCTGAGATCGCACCTTTCGCCTTCATGCGACCTGCACGGTCGTGCAAGTCGGCAAATTGGACTGCCATCTGGGCATAGATGGGTAGTAGTTGCTTCTCGCGAGCCGCCATCTTAGCCTTGACTTCCTCGAACTGCTCTTTGGGTAGGCTCTCATCCGAGGCTTGCTTCCGGAGGGAAGCATAGAGCGGGTCGTTGCGTGCCATGGTATCGAGTTGCTTCTGCTTACGGTACTTGATACCAATGATACCCTCTGGCTCCAAGACACCAGCGCGAGCGTCACTGTCGGCGTACATTTCCATGTAGGTAGGGTTGATGGTGGGATCGACTACGACCCACGAGCCACCACGAAGCTCACCGAAAGGCGGAATGTAGACAAAGATGGGCTGTTCGTATTTGACAAGAGCATCGACAATGTGCGATCCGTATTTCAAGACCTCGTTGTACATGTCGCGTTGACCACCGGAGAAACCTCTCCAGTTAGCGAGAATCATGAGTGGTAGTTGTTCACCGTAGTTGAAGTCATTGATAGCCTGGGCAGTCTTGAAGGCAGAGTTGGGGTACCATACACCACCGGCCTCCTGAGCAACCTGTTCAACTGAATCAGGGTTTGCAGGATCGGCCGGGGTCACGTTCTCAACGGTGCGCGTCTCCACAGCAATGACACCCATGGGGATACCTCCCAAACGGGCGCGACCAACAACGACGGTCCTGGCCCAGCCACCCAAAGTCTCGACGAAAGAGCCCTTGTCGAACAATCCAGCTTCGAAATCGGCATCGGTTTCTTTACCCTTACCAGCAATGAGCCATCTCACGTCGTAAGGCGCCTTACCAGGGGGCGTGTAGACGGGGTCCCGGTCTGGAGAGTCCACGCTCGGCGTGATGGGGACAGGCAGGTTACGTGCGGCCGGAACATAGGATAGCCAGTCCACAATCTTGCAGACACCGGCAAAATCATCGTCGGCTGTCATGTGTGACACGCCATTTCGGTACATGATTTGAGTACCACCAAGTTGGAGGTTAGAGGTGTACACTTCACGACCCAAGAGATTGTTGAGGGCTTGAGCTCCAGTGAGGATGATGGGTTGACCCTCGATCTGAACGGCACGCTGGCCAAGACGTACCAGGTAAGCACCGATACCTGCTAATAGTTAGTAATAGACTTCGGATTCGCCGAGAAGAGAAAGAACTTACCAATGGATCGACAGGTGACAAGGGTAATGGTGAAGATGTCGCTGTAAGCTCGGCTGGTTAAACCAGCGATGAGACCGGAGCCCCTCAAACACTCCACACCCAGACCGTCCTCAGCGCCAATGATGGCAGTGAGGCGGTGACGGGTTTCACCATCTTCAACAACCTCCTCGGTAATCACATCACGCCTAGCACCATCTTCGAAGCGTTTCTTGGCTTCATCGTCCATGTACAGGTATTTGAAACCAGCTTCCTGCTTCTCCGGGTTGTTCCATGCGGGCTTGAAGTAGGGAATGAGCTCGTCAGCTATGCCAAGACGAGCACCCGAGTTTGCTGACAGGTAAATGCGGGGAATGCCGAGTGCCCGAGCCATCTCAGTGCACTTTGCAAAGAAGTGATCCTCCTTGGGGCCAAAAGACCCAATGAAGAACGTGATATCGTTGGCGACAATGATAAACTTTCGGCCATTGGGGTACTCGGGCGTGCAAGCCGTAACGATCCAGCCAACCATGCCAACATTGTTGGTTCCCGGCTCTCGGGACACTTCGGTAAGCTTGTCGGTGTCGTCTAATACCAGTTCACTATAGTTGATGCACTCTCCATGAGCAGGCCGCTTATCAGCCAGCGATGGTCGAGCCTTGGCGGCTTTGACCCAGGTGTTCTCGATAGCCTGGCGGAATAGCTCGGGGAAATCGTAGACATACTGAGTCCCCATCAAGTGCGCGGTATATCGCTTAGGCTGGAGCGCGTGCTTTGTCGGATAAGGAGTCGTAACAGGTAGCAAGTGCATCGTTCCCACTTTGTTGGTACCGCCCAGAGAGTGGAACACCATCTCTCCCTTCTCCGACTTGCGCTCGGCATAGATCTCGACTTGGACCACATAGCCGGACGTGTTGGTAATGATGACACGGAGGGGATATGGTAGACCCGTAGATGGATCTGTGCAGATGATGCGAATCTCAACCTGAGAAACACGAAGACGCCAGCCGCGAGCGCCAAAGCGATCGAGGAAGCCCTGTAGCGATTGCTCCACCTCTTCGGGCTGAAGTTGGAAAGTGGGGCTGAAGTTCAGGAACATGTGGTTCAGATCTGAGTTGTTGTTGCCAATGATCTCGAGGGCATCAAATATGTCGTTGATAACACGGTCTGCCTCGGAGATGAGATACTCGGCTGTGGGGACATCGTCTCGAAGACGCCCAGGCCGAATCACAGCCCGAGTGAAGTAACGCTTGTCCTGATCGACACCCTTGCCCACGGCCTCGTAAACATGGAGGTTTTTATTTTCCGTGAAGACAGGCTTAACTTTGAAATTGGACAGTCGGCCGAGTTCCAGTTGGAAGGCCAGAGCTGGCTCGCTGTGTCGGATACTATCATCTTCTTGGTATTCGGGCCCACGGAATGTGTAGGAGTCGGGGTAAGACCCGTCGTTGTGACCGCAGATGAATGTAACTCTACGCACACGGTGTGTCAAAAGTTCGTTCTTGTTAGCTTCCACGATTCCGTGAAGACGCGCCAAATTATTCCTGTCATCCTTGGACTCGGCATCACACACGGCCACGTTGATGACGTTAGACAAGTCATCAGTGCCATCGCCTCGGCCAACGGACTTGCGCTTGCCGGTCAGATCGGGGATCAGACTCGGGCCAGGTTTCTTCTTTTTGGGAAGAATATCCAGCGCCTTCTGTAGCAGCTCCTCGGCATCATCGAGGTAGCGGCAGGCAACGATGACACCCTTGCGAGTCGGCTCATCCTCTCGGTTAAGAATGGACAAATCGCTGATAGAGCCCTGTTTCTTGAAGCCGTATTCACTGGTTGGTGTGCCAGGAACAGACGGGTACGTTGATGCAGCTGGCATGCCATATTCTGATTGTCCCACTTTGCGGAAGGCAAAGTCCCACGAGACGAAGACTGGCGAGTCGGTATCATCGTTGTGGTACTGGACCTGCTTTAGGTTGTACGCACGGTATGCTCGACGAACATACACCTCAAGAGCCGCCAAACCAACCCATGGGTCCTCGTGGCTGAAGAAAGACGTCAGAACATCGAAAACGGTATAACTGGAGTCCACGACCTCCTTCAGAATTCCCAGGTTAGGCTCCCGGTGCGCCCCAGACTCGCCATAAGAGGTTTCGACAACCGATGAGCGAAGGATGTGTTCCATCTGTGAGGTCCGTTCTTCGAGCGAGGGCAATGAGCACTGGATGAGAACCTCGCGGGCCTTGATGGCGACCTTTGCAGTCTGACGAGACTCAAGCTCGGCAAGCTTTCGCAAAGAGGGCCGGAAGTAGCGGTTGACATGCCCAACATTAGGCTGATTTGGCCTATATTTTTCGAGGATGGCGATGACCAGGTTGCTCTTGGACCCAACACGGTTGTGGGACATGACAGTTTGAATAATAGTTTGAGTATCTCCCTTGTTCTCATCACGAAGCTTCAGAATGACTTCTTCATCTTGAGCCCGGCGGCCGGAGAACATGTGCTCGACATCCGTGTACATGTCAAGAAGTGCAGCCATGGCCTTCAATTCACGAGCCTTTTGTCCGTCGGCATAAAGCTCCAGAACGTCGGTCAGAGGGGCGAGACTAGTACGGAGAGTATCAGCATCAGCGCTCGACATGTTCTCATCCAAGAACTTTGACAAGGTCTTGGAGAGCGTCTTGGACGGGAATTCGGCGCTGCGGGATTTGGCCTTCTCTATCACTTGCGTGAGGAGGTTGTCGAGTTTCTGGGGCATGCGGGAATGCAAAGCAGAGTGCTGCGAGTTCCACTCGCTGTAGGGTAGCTCAGGGTCTCGTAAAACTTTGATTGACTCGTCGAGAGTTTCTTTCATGATGGCCGAGTTGTCATAGCCCATGAGGATTTGCTGCAACGTGCTGTTAAGCATGGCAAATCGCTGAGCTGGCTTATTGCCAAGAACCTGAGGCGAGCCAAAGTCAGGCAGCCGACCGAGGAAAGGCGTGGCTTGCTTGACACGCGATGGATCGTCCAGGGCAAGAATTCCTAGAATATCGCCAGCTTCGATGGTGACACCGGGCGATTGTGTCAGCTGTACAATACCGGCTTCCTGGGCAATTAAGGGCATGAACATTTTCATAACCTCCACTTCGGCGAACGTTTGACCAGCATCGACATGCTCGCCGTTCTCGACGGTGTACTTGACTAGTTTACCAGGGCTGGGTGTGCGCAACTGGGTTGGGTCATTTTCCTGCTCGAGCAAGCAAGTCTTGCTGTCGACTGAGATGCGGGTTGCGCCCACCTCCTCCTTCCAGTAGACGCTATGACTTCGGCCGTCCAGAAGGAAAAGAAGACCACCGTCGCTAAGGGCGCGAACGCCAACGACACATCGGGATCCATTGATGAAAAGGTGGTAGCTGTCGACACTGGCACGCGTTGCGGTAAACTTGTAGCGGGATCCTTCGTAGATGAAGTCAATCCCGAACACCGTTTTGAGAATATCCTTGGAGGGCACCTGACCTCGCCCAAGGCCAGCGCGGTATTCAGCGATGCACTCCTCGCTGGCAATGTGAGCCTTCGTGGCAGCACCACAGACAACAGCTAAAATGGGATCAGGGCGCTCAGCAGTGAGTTTGGTGGTGATCAGCTCGTCGAGCCAGCCAGTGGTGATGGTGTTGTCCTCAAATGCCTCCGTCTCGAGCAACTTGATCAAATATTCAACCGTTGTGCGGAAATCACCGCGAATACTCAGCTCTTTGAGGGCGACGACCATGTGCTTCCTCGATGCCGCGCGGTTTTCACCGTACGCAAAGATGTGACCAAACTGACTGTCCGAAAAACTGTGGATACTGGAAGCAGTACTGACGGAGAAGTAACCCCAAACATTGGCGCTAGAACGGAAGTTGAGATCTTTCAAGACACCGTTGGACGGCTTGAAACCCTCACCAGGATCTTCCGAGGTAATACGGCAAGCTGTGCAGTGACCCTTGGGGACGGGACGGCGCTGCACCTTTTCACTTTGAGATGTCTTGAATTCGAAATCAATCTCAGTGGCGGTCTTGGGATCAATACCGTATAGTAGTCGAATATCCCGGATGCGGTGCAGAGGGATACCCATGGCTACTTGAAGCTGAGCGACAGGTAGATTTACTCCGCTAACCATTTCCGTGGTAGGGTGCTCCACTTGCAGACGGGGGTTTAGCTCCAGAAAGTAGAATTGGTCGTCGGCGTGCGAATACAAGTACTCGACAGTACCTGCTGATACGTAGCCCACGAGCCGACCCAGGCGTACAGCCGCCTCCTCCATACCCTTGAAGGTAGGCTGCTTGGCAATAGTAACCGGCGCTTCCTCGATAATCTTCTGGTGTCGACGCTGGACCGAACAGTCACGACCAAAGAGAGAGATGTTGTTGCCATATTGATCTGCCAAAAGCTGGACCTCTAAATGCCTTGCGTTCCCGGCCAGCTTCATAATGAAAATAGGCGAACCTGGGATTTCGCTGGCGGCGGCCTTATAAAGAAGTTCAAAACCATCCTCGCCCAAGGCCTTTCGGATACCCTTGCCACCACCACCCTCTGAAGCCTTGATCATGACTGGGAACCCAATCTCTTTAGCCTTCTCTAACCCCTCTTGCCACGAGTTGACGCAACCTTTATGGTAGATGTCATCGGCCACTGTAACGATGCCGTTATCGTCAATCTCCACTTGGTCGACGCCCGTTCCTGACCACGGAATACAGGGAACATCTGCGTGCTGTGCGACAATAGTCGAGGAAATCTTGTCACCCAAAGAGCGCATGGCAGAGCCAGGCGGCCCAATGAAGACAATCTTCTTCGGAGACGCAGCTAACGATTCTGGCAGCTTTGGGTTTTCGGAAGCATGACCCCTGTTTAACCGATCAGCGCAAGCTCTATCTTTCTATATCAAGGGCAGAACGACGGAATGGAGAAGGGCGGAAAATTCGTCAAAAAAAAAACGAAGGTGTAGTCGCGTCTCTGCTTACCATCCAGCCCACACAGCGTGAACATCCATACGCTCTGCAATATCAACAATTAACTCTACGTTTGCATAGTTATTGTTATTGGTACCGCCAGGAACTTCGACATAGTGGTCTGCCATCCTAATGTAGTCGGCGTTGGCTGCCAAATCCTCAGGTGTGGCCATGACGGTGAACTTGATCGCCTTCTCATCGCCAAAAGTTTCGTATGCCCATTTTCGTACTGATCGGATCTCTTTGACAGCGGCGATACCGTTATTGGCAATCAGTACCTGCAGTGGCCAGGTTAGCAAGGCCATTGTCGAATTGCATTTGTGGACATATGAAACATACGACTTACATTTGTAATCACGGTGTGGCCGTCATGCTCGGCTACAAAGTCCTTCACCTTGGAAGCCTCAGCATTTCCTAACTTGTTGCCGCCAATGAAGTGGTCGGCCAGTTGATGCCTCTCTTGCCACGACACCTTTCCATTGGATACTTTGCTGTTGGAAGATGTGCCATTACTTGGCCCTTGTGCGGTTGTGAACGCCATCTTCACCGAGGACGGGGGTCTTTCTTGTTTAGGAGGGGAAAAAGTAGGGGGAGGTAATAGCACTACTTCGTGTCACCGACGTAATGAGTGATGTTTGTAGGTGCACAAAGGACCTGTGCTAAGGTTCAACAACACAAGACAGTCGACTTGTGTTGTAGGGGGTATCTCGAAATCCAAGTCAGCCGGCCGGATTTCTGTTCGTTGCCGGGTAGATAGAAGGAGGGGTTGGGCGAGAAGATGTGCTTCCGGTCGGAGAAAAGCTGCCTTAGGGCTGGCTTCTAGAGGCTTGTGGCTAGTAAAGGCTAGTGAGAGTCTATGAGCAGCCGTTGTTAGTTACCGTTAGCTCCGAAGTTGGAAACTTGGGGAGTCAATAAGACACCTTGAAACCGAGCTTGGGCAGATGTGCGGGCAACACCTTGAGGGCACTTTCAATCTCAGTGCGTGGGATTGGTCTGGTTCAAGTAAAGGTACTGGCGAACCCCACCATCTTCAAGCTGATGTAGACACAATCTAAGTACTTGGTTGACTTACACTTGGGATTTCCTAGGGGCGAGATGTTCTCCCAATCGCGAGCTTAGCTGACACGCAGACAAGAACAGTAAAAAGAGAAACTTTCTATAATAAAGATAGGTGGGGAGGTTCAACCTTTTTGTTTGAAGACGGTGCTGGTGGTCGCCGCTGGACTCAGGTAGAAGCCGGAAACTAGTAAAAAAAGAGAACGACCAAGCGAGATACCAACCAGGGATCTGCGAGGCTGATATTCTTGTGTGCTGTCTTGATGGATGCCATGATTTACTGAGCTATCAACAAGTACCGGCTACAACCGACATCACGGCCGGCGTGCGCGGATCGCAGCGGCGAATACGGCATCTTCGAAGTGCCCGGTACATTTCCGCTCCGTGCAATTCCCCAATGTCTCCGGCGCAACCACCCCCCGTCTTGCCCCTGCTGTGTGCACTGGCAACCAGGACCAGGGGTGACCTTCCGACGACAACTCTGAGCTTGCTGTCTTCCCGTACATCCGCTCCAACCTCATGTGTTGGGGGGGACACAGGGGAAGCTCGCATCACCCAGCGTACCGGTAACGAGCACAGGAACGAGTTTACCCAGTTACTGAACTACATTACCTCCCATCATCTTCCTTCTCAGCGGTGCTTGCTACTCTTTGAATCGCCGAAATGGACGTGCTCAACAAGTGAACAGAAGGAATTCCTTTGAGTGTGCAGCTCTCCACCATTGCGAAGTTAGTTCTTCCGTCTGTGGGGCTGTGTCAAAACATGGAAGGTCATATCGGTGGTCATCGTTGGTACGGACATACTGGTAAGCAACCCCAAAGTCCGGTGGCTGCGGTCGGAGCTTCTAAGGGGAAGTCCTTCTGCCACACTGATCGAGATGGATATGCAGCTGAGTCCACGACTCTCTCCTTTGGCTTCCTGTTCTATTTGGTGTTCATGTTACATTTCTCCCAAGCTTCCGCACTTCATATCGAGCATCGAGTTCGATCCACCTCGTCCATGGATGATACGTTAGTAATTTAACGTGTCCTCAGCCTATCTATACATTCTGTTTCAATGCCATTACCCTTTTCCTCGTGTCTCCCAAAGAAGGGAGTTCCCACCCAAATATTCTGCCCTCAACCCAGGGCACTTGGATTGCAAGGATGTTGTCACCCCGGCATGATCGGATTCCAGATCTCGAAAAGATTTTGGTCTCGCCGTATTTAGTTAAGTTTACTGCTGTCTGGCCGGGTCCCAGCTGGGCCGATAGTGGAACCTACCAGCATCGAAAAGGCAGATGCAGCCCAGTGTCGTGAGATACCGGTAGGTACCATGCGCTCGGTGAACTGGCTTTCGGGAAGTTCTTGTCTTTCCCGAAAGTAAGCCATTAACACGGCAAGAAAATTTGAGTGTTTGTACCATTTCAATACGAACTATAAGCAGAACAATCAGAGGGTATGAGTTCACTACTGTACCGGTATGTCGAAGCTGTCACGAATTTGCTGATAATTTTGAAAGGGCGAATCACGCCCAATTGTTGGGGTTGCAAGCAATCTACCTGGGTACAAGTTTTTAAGCTGTAAGCCCCGCAATATTGCCCACCATCACAACAACTGCGTGGTCAGTAGCATATTTGAAATTTTGTAGTATTCCAGTTGATTTCGGGTCACCTCATGATGTAGTACAATACTGCTGTGTAGTACGACATTTGTCACCGTGTTTTTACCTTTCATCCCACATCCTAACGGGCCGTGTTTCGATCCTTCTAACTCAGCACATCACCATGCGCACCAGTTGATCTTGGGACGATGACAATGCTAATCTGGGCTTATCTGTTCCAAAAATAAAACAGTTGTGGCTAGCGAAACTTTTGCGAATTCGCTCAACATTTTAAGTTCTGAATTTGAAGTCGCCTCAGCTGGGTATACGTCCTGGCCAATTGGTGACCCGCCGCTCAGTCCACCCAAATCCCCCGCAATTCCCCAACAGGTTGTCCGTCATCGCCCTTCCGCTTTCGTCTGATGGGTGATGAATCTGCGGCTTGTTGGCCGCTCATCAACAGAAGAGAAAAAGCAACGCTCCACACCCTGTCCCAACTTTGGACAAAGTTACCGCTTCGCATTGCCGCCTGGGGAATTTCCGTCCGATAACGCAACCTCCCGGAGGCTGTCAGCTTGAAGGTTGGAGCAGGCTATGTTAAGTAATCCTGCCGGGCGGTTCAGGCATTCAATCGCGAGTAACAGATTCTATCACCGTCGAACTTTTGACCAATAAGAAGAATAGCTATTTCTTAGAGAAGCTGGCTTCGCTTTGGCACTCGGACCTTTGAAATTTCGGCTCGAAATCGCTTCCCAGTCTGAACGACTTCTTGCGCATCGAGGCTATCTGATAAAAACAAAAAGGTTATTTTCCCGTTATCTGCGCCGGTAGCTTGTTCGGGGTTTCCTTATCTTTACTTCGTACACTTCATCGCATTTCCAGCTCATATGCTCTATGATATGCTTAGCTTGTGTGATTACAATATGAAATAGACAATATGAAGGACGCCACTCAACTAAGTGGGGGTTGCTTAAACATGAAATCGTTTATCGATACCTCCGGTAAGAGCATTCCTATCCGCCGAATAGACTGACTGGAAGACCGGAGGCTGAAAACGAGGCCGGGCACGGGTCAAAGCTCACCATGCGGTACGGCGACACGGAGGATCATTGATCTACCGGCATTCAAGGTTTTCCTGATTACTACGCACATCTACCATGCCTACCAGTATGGCTCGCCGCTCAACTGTATCAAACACCCATAATCTGAAATATTGCGAACCAGCGTCGCAGCTTCTTTCCTATTCCATGTGACATCGCATGCCGTGCCGTCTTTGGGTACACATGCTCATGCTTTCTGCTGGTAATATGATGCCAGATAGATCAACTTCTGTACTGCAGTCTGCAGCACATCATACATACTAACTACGCCATCTAATCAAATGTCGTGCAATGCAATGGGCCATCCTATCGCGGATGAAACTAACAAAGTCATCATATCTAAGGAGTTGGTCCGCTATGTCGGAGGAGAAAGGGGTATTCGCTAGCGAGTCAAGTCTCAAGGCACACTACCTCGCGAATATCAGCCCAAGATGGAGACCGCGGCGTGTTTGTGGGGGATGAACATATCTTTGCATGATGCGTACCTGCCTTAGCCTTCCTCTTCTAAAGGCGAAGAAATTTCTCTTGAGGTTACCCGCATACCACAAGCAACGGTTGGCTGGTCTTATTAGGTTCCACATCGCTCATAACGCCTAGCCGAGACACCGTGCCGATAAGTGTGGCCCTCCTCGCAGATATTCCAGAGCCTCCCAGGTTTTCCTGCGGTATCGCTAGTTAGGGTGAGGCCAGATGGGTTGGGTATGGGGTTGGATCGCTGCCCAAAAAGTATCGTGGCTCGTATCAAATGGGATGCCGTGATCATCAACGAACGCAGACCTGACTGGTGGATATACTGCCATAATCGTCTTTGAGCACGTGTGATCGTGGTTGAACCGTCTTGTCCAGAGGCTAGTACGCTGACAGAAGGCTTTTGATAGACTAAGTAAGATGATGACGAATGTGTCTACTTTGGAAATGGAGGAGCATAGTGCCCCCGCTTCCCCAACAGCTGCTTACGGAACAAGGCAGTGCTTGTTCATGGATACTCGCAGGGATGGCGAGTGGTTGACGTTCCTCTTCGGGTGGGGGATATGGGGGTTTTGGGGGTGATGTCAGGTCACTGCCAGCAACTAAAATCTAGATATGGGGGTAGTGGCTACAATGTCTATCTTTCGTTGATTCCCAGTGATCACATGTGGGGACTTGGCCGAAGCTATATGCCCCGTAGAATTTCGAGCTCATGGAAATTTAAGAAAATCCACGAGAACGTGTTCAGTGGCATTGATACAGCATAGGATGTTTTACTTCCATGGTCTTGGTGTCTACATGACTCGCTATTTGTAGTCTAATTGAGACGGAGAGCTGTCTACGCTAAGGAGATATACAAGGCGGCATCGAACATGTCAGCAACTGGTAGCTAGAATCACGGGCAGTGGAAACTCACAAGGCGTGGTGGTGATCTATCCCCACACACTGCCCCAGAAATATTCTCATGCGTAGTGAGAATCCAGTTCTGATTTATATCGGGACAGGAACAAAGGATAAAGTCGGGAACCGTGGATCGGTGGAATTGTCAGGCAGTATTTACCTGGTGGCTTTAGGATGCTGATAAGCATATGGGAATTGGATTGTCTGGATACCCTCTTTAGCGTCTATCATCTTCAATTCAATCCATTCGACTTTATAAATTAAAACTGTTGGTATCCTCATGGGCTTACGTACATATGGAATGGCTGGGGTGAATCGCTTGTGATCCCCTTTGGGGAGCACAGAGCAACTTTTGTCAAGAGTGTGGAAGAGAAAGCTCTGAAGATCCAATCCCCTTCTATCTATGACGGGGGCCTAGAGATGCCATCGCATTGGGTATTGCCCCGTGACACCCAGAGAAGATATCCTATTCTGCTAAGATTCCGATTCACGGCAATCATTTTGTAATCCGATTAACTATCAAGAAAGTATGGTCTTCTCAATCAAGTCTGGGCTGGTCAAGAGAACCAACATTACGGTGCGATATAACCTTGTCTGTCTGACTAGGATACGTTTCGCTTTGATGGCGCTAGAAAATTCAAGTACGCTGAAGTTGTATGTGATATCCAGGAATATAAAACTGTGCGAGCCAGGTTTCCTAGCTGCTAGCGATGCTAGGCTGACGCCATGCCCCCGTCGACGAGGAGTTAAAAAATTTTTCGGGATCCCTCGACATTCGGATGCCATCCTTTTATCCCCCCATCGAAACTCCTCAAAACGGGGACACAGGCTCTGTAGCCCATACTTGACTGCGAACTAGCCGCGCTCCATCAGGAACCGTATCAAAATTTTGCGAAGCGCGGTCGACTCTTAGCCAAGTAGATATGCTAAAGCCTGGATTCCCGTCTAGCTGCTCGCTCGAACAGCGCGCAACTGATCCCTCTTAGGTCTTGTGGGCAGCGCCGACTAGTCTCAACATTTGAAACTGGATGGGATTAGTAATGTTGGGCAGACTACCATGGTCTTATGAAGTGTTAAGTGTACGTACGGAGGAAGAGAACCTTGGACTTTGCTTGGGTTTCTCCTTTCTCTCTAACTATCGTCAGTAGTAGCTTTCGGCTGGGCGGGAGTTCAACGAATGCTCCCGTATCTTCATTCTTACCAACCTCTTGATGCAGAGGCGCAAATGGTGGAACTACCTCGTCCATGTGGGAATAAACAACAAATCGCATCACAACCAGCCATTGTCTTAGATGAGGATGATCGCTGCTTGGATAGCCCCCATCGCTTCATGTTGGGTTAGAGCTATGGAAGGCTACCACCTATTTAACTTCTTACCCACAAAAGTTGCAGTCCGACATTACTCTAAATAGAAAAAACCGTTCTAGCAAAAATCTGCTAGGTCTTCTACGCATACATGGGCTAAGGCGAAATCTCTGTGTATAAATAAGCGATCACCCCAGCAGTAGTCAGAATTATCAAGCCACTTCACGTTCGTAATTCACATAGTGCCTTCACCCAATTATCTTTTTCATCGATCGACAATGTTCTACTAAAATTTGGTGTGCTCGCCAAACAGCTGCTGAATTATGGTTCGACAACTTTCTACACAGCTCGGCTTTGTGGGAAAACAGATATTGTTGACCGACAATCAAGGGCTGAGTTGGCGCTACTGTAGTTATTATGCGTCAACACTGTCGACCGAAAAATCACGGGTCGTTTTATTTTCCTTGAAATAGAGCGGCAGGTCGACTCTATCTCAATGTGGCTACGTCGCCCATCGAATCGTCTTTATCCAATGGTGGCGGCTCAGTGGGCAATGAAAGGACCTTCCGCCGCTGTTAACGCGGGTCTGAGCCGACTTCGTTCTCAACTTGAACAAAGATGTGCTGGTTCTCAGCCAAAGACATACATGATCTCAAGCGGCGGCAGACACGAGTGGCTGGGACTCTCTCTAGGATTTCTGCTTGATCAGGTACTCTTTTCCATCCTCCTCCACAGCCCAATTCCGTCGGTAGATGTCCCAGTCCATCTGCTCGATTGCGGCTCGGCCGGCGAAAGGGGCTTAGATTATGGCGGCAAGAGTATCGATGGTGAGTACTTGGATAGAGGTGAGATCTGGTCAGGCCAGACAATACCACGATTGCTGCAACCGAAAATGTCAAGGACGACCCGGCGACTGATATTCAGAGCCTCTAGCGAGCCGTGGATTATTACAACAACAAAATTCCTGGAAGAACGAACTATGACAGTGCCCCTACGTCCCCATTACAGCAATGAAACACTTGGTTTTCGGGGTCGAGCCTCCCTTGGGCCAAATCACCAAAACCTCTCGTTCTTAAAGGCAGTTCGAGGTGGTCTCAATCTTTGAGGCACAGGCCATTGACTTGATCATGAACCCGCCACTGCCCTCGCCTGATCAGACTAAGACGCTGTTGCCCACCAGCTAACATGGACTCATCTAGACTCATGCACTTGCTAATTAAGGTTGAGTTTCCACCTGCTTGCAAGGGATGCCGGTAGTAACGGGTGCTCATGGCAGATTTTGACCGCAGCAGGCGCAGTGTCCACTGTCAAAGTTTGATCCGCGCTTACCAGTAGAAGCGTGATGCTAAGTTGAACTGGTTGACAATGGTCGTGAGCGTTTCGATGTTAGGATTGTCGTTTGCAGCCCTATCTAGATGCCGGGAGACTGCTTACTTGAATTCGCAGATGTATGTGTTTAGTTCAGTGCACGAGTTCGCCTACTGTCTACATAGGCTGTGGGTAGCCTGAATCCGCTGGTCTACAATGACATACCTGTTGAACATAGCGTATACCGAGTCGACTAGCTCGTAAACGAGCTAGTCCTATAAATAAGCTGCCATTATTCTATAAGCGAATATCAACAGCCGTCGTATTCTTAGCTCTCTGGGTTCCTTGCCCTCCCTCGCATGCCGACGGCCCGGGTACCACCGGGACCGGGCCTTGATCAAACTAAACAATACACAAGCCCAGCCCGGTCCGAAGAACCAAGTATTCGTACCCGCAAGCCTTATCCACATCCACGGGCAGGACAAAGACACCTTGAGCTGCCTTGATACCGGTGAGTTAGCATTGAACTTACAGTTGGGCAGTCCGCCTCAGTTCCCTCCATTCGCGGGCATCAAATCCACCCTGGAAGATCCCGACTCAGGGTCTGACAGGCAAACTGTAGTGGGTAAAACGGGCCTCAAGACCGGCTTCACCCTGGGCTATCAAAACAAGATAGAAGTTGGCTACCGGCAGCTCTCAGAGGACGAGTGTGGGTACTTTTGGGGACTTTAGATCGTTCCGTTCGACTCTTCGGCGTTCTCCGACGCCGGCGACTCCGGCTCCGTTGCTTTTGATGCGGACGGTCGCGTGGTTGGGCTCGTCAAGGCAAGGAGCTAAACCTTCACGTCGACTGACAAGCCACGGGTGGGTCGTAACCGTCGGAAGGAGGCGAAGGCACAGGTGAAGTCATCAGAAGGTAAACAGGAGGAAGAAAGGAGGGAGAAGCGCACCGGGGAATGGTAGAGGTCATAGGAATTAGGAGGTGTCCACAGACACCCAACGTATCCCAGACCGCTCCTCTGCTGTTGCTCTCTGTCCACTACTTATGATTTTGATTTCGTTGGTCTCACAGCGTGTACGGGTTGCAGATGTGTTGATACATCTATCATAGCTAGCTAACTACAGGCCCTGCGCTCCCGTTTTATTCGCATACGCTTCTCGATATGGGAAATGGAGAGAATCTCAACGAAGAGTCGCAAAAACCATGGGTGTTTTTTTTGTGTGGGCAAGAATGAAGGCGTTTCCGACGCGGTTCAAATTCTTGGACACGTTGTTCAGGAACGAGCAACGTTCGCCAGGCCCCAGTTTGACTCCGCTTATAACACGCAACAGGCTTTATGTACCATACATAGTCCCCATGTGCTCAGCTCCCCAGAGACACGAAGACGAGGACTGGGCATACCCCAATCCATCACTATTCCCATGCGTAGACACCGTTGGTTCTCACAAGAGCAATTCCGACGCCGCGGTGTGATCATCCACGCCTAACCACCACGAGGGACTTCGAAGAACATTTGCATTGGAAAGATAGGCTGGGAGGCGAGCAGCATCCAGTGATGAAATGTGACGGATTAGAGCTCATCTTGCTGGTTATTAGTCTGAGTTGCTTAGTCACCGCTTTTTTCCCTCTCGTGGTCACAGTATTCGGGGAACTTGACTGAAACAGTAAAAGCTATGGGAAAGACGTAAGACCTGATCACTCGGTTCATTTCGTAGCAGACATAGAGGAAGCTCTCGGACGAGGCGACAGCAAAACCCGCTATCAATAGGTCTGAATGATACCGCGTGGTATCTCGTGTTCTGGGATTGATTGTGGCCGATAAACTAGGCTGCTAACCTGAACATAAGTAACTAGAGAGTTCGTTATCTTGCTCTTCCTCTCCTATTTTTTTCTCGGATCGGGTTAGATAAGTAACCCGTTTCTCTATTCATGGGAGCGTTTCCGGTCCTTACTTAAAGGCAGGATGTAAAAGTTCAACGGCTATCCCTCCAAGCCATGTCTACCAGTGCGCTCAGAAAGTCTCGGGAGTGCAAGATGAAGTTAGAGAGCTACATGAACTCTAGGAAGCCCATCCGCCGGTTAATTGGATGGGATATAATCGAGATCTGTCCCCAGAACCAGTGCGCTGGACGGACTCATTCATATCCATGAGTTTGAGTCCACGACTTGGATATATGAATCATGAAGCTTCCTCGCCGAATCAAAACCCAACGTAGTCACCTCTACATACTCTCTCTTCTTTTCCGCTTCACATTGACTAAAGTGTCCTACGTGGCCTTTCCTATCATGCCTCCACGCTCCAAACGTCCCGGACTTAACTTAACCCACAGGAAACCCTACCATGGCACTTCTTCCAGCGCAAGCCCAACGGATCCAAACCAAACCCGAGCCTTTCCTCTGGTTGGGCCATCAACCTGACAGCACTGTCTCGAGTGCCTGCGTTAGTGCAACTGCGGCAAGACCCGCTCTGAAGACAGATATGTCGAAGCACAATCACGGCGGAGAAGAGGAACAAGTTTAGCGTCTCTGTGTCTCATGCTTGCGATAAGAGTAGGATTCGTGCAGGCTTCTATTCACAATTACACTCCACCGAAAGGAAGACGGACGATGCGGCGGAGAAGATCCACTGCTCCATGGTCGAAACTTTATGCAGAAGAGTCTCGTTTTCTCCTGCAAAGTAATCACCAGTAGGTTCGGTTCATGTGGAACAAACTCGTTCATTGGGGGATAGTACAGCAGTTAGTCAACCAGTCAGTCAGTCAGTGATTTCCAATACCGGGGTCTAGTCTAGAAGCGTGCTTGTCTCCCAGGCTCTTTGCTACTCAGCAAGTATCCGAGAACCGGAGGAGGGCGTCAATACCGAGAAAGAAAACTCCCAGCAGCCAGCCCATCCCTAATCGAGCCTCCATGCGCAGGTTCATGCGAGGGACGGTGGTTGGCCATTTGCATTGAGGACTTCCTTGCTCCATGTGGAGACTTGCAGGCGCAGTGTTTTAATTTCTCCCGTCACTTGTCCCGGGGGAGAAGTACGCTGCGGTCGGTATCGGTAGTAGGTGTGCGTGTCGGTGAAGGTTCTGGTTATGTTGGGAAATGTCTAAATTCGGATCCAACATCGCCCGTAGCGTGCGTGCGGTATGCATGTAGGGACGGACGCTGGTCAAGAGGTTGGTGTCGCCCGCTCCTCCATCAAGTGATCGCAGGGTGGGTGTGGCCCGTGACCGGGTTGACGGGGGAAGACGCAGGACAAGCAGGGCTCAACACATTCTGTTGGGTGCGCGCAGTGCAGAATGTGATGAGATCTGGGGATGGTAGTTGGGTCCGTCGCCAGAACTGTCTACTCCACAGATACTGTAGGATTGAATTCCAAGAGGATGATCACATGCAGTAAAACTTGTCAAGAACCGTACGTCCATATGAGGATCTAGGGTTTCTAAGGGTGACAGTCAAGGTGCGAGTATGACAACATAAGTAAGCGTCAGAAAGTCGGTATTGCGTATGTGATCGAGTTGGGTTCCTTGCTCTAGCTCGCGGTGACCAGCGACGCATCACGAGATTCCTCTCCATCTCCCCAAGATGAGAAGGATCTCGAAATGGCCACCTGGTGCCCCTGAACCCCCCAGTTTAACTGCGACAAGCCAGCGGGGCGGTAGCTACAGTACGGCACTGGGTACGGTCGCCGTGCCTTCGCCCTGCACGTCTCATGCAGCATCCATGGTGTGTTTCGTCTGTTGCCCATGGTAGCGAACTAGGCCTGAAGCGGCTAGGGCGCATATGTCAACCCAAGGAGAACGGTGCCGTTGAGAGCGTGGGTTGGGAATTGAAACCAAAGGCGGCGGCGGCATCGATTTCGTTTTCCAACGAACGCCAAACCGACGATCCCCACGACGACCAGCGACAAAATTAATTTTTTATTCGACAGCCGACGACGACAGCGGCGAAAAAGTTCGATGGCCGCGAGCTTTTTTTCCCCACGGCTCCCGATCATGATGACCCGGTAAGTTCTGCGATTTGATTTTCCGCCCCGCGACCGACTTACACGACACCGACGATAACGACGCCCGACACGACACGGCCGCGACGCCCGTAGCAGCAATAAACAGCAACCGTAACAGCAACCGCAACATCGTTAGTATCAGCAACAACCAAATCCACAACACGCAGGACAGAATTGAACTCAACCAGCTGGCTTGGTGGATATTTCAAACAAAACGTGTTGAAGACTTCTAAACAAGCGAAAGCATCAACTGTCGCGCAGTTGAGGTGCAGGCCGAGAGGTAGAGGAAGACATTGGGGACCGACAGTACCGCATTCGCGGTGCATCGTTCCTTCCCATCATCGTTTGCGACATCGCAACTTGCACGGTATGTCTGCCTTGTTGTCCGACCCAATTGTACACAGGTCTAGACCGGTGATACGCAGCAATTTGCACATGGAAGCGTCAATCTAGACCTGAGACGATTTCGTCTCCTATCCATGCCCAATTACCCGAGTATTACCTAAGGATGTGGATGTGGCACTGACAGATGCGAACAGCATTCCCTCTGGTTTAGGAAGTTGTCATCAACGAGACCAGTATTCGCACGGCGCGCGAGAGTTGCAGTAGTAAGATTCACTGTTCAACGTGACCGCCACCGACGTTACCTGTGCATCATCTCTTTCACTGGCTGTGAGGCTTAGTTGTTGGCCGAGACACGACACACCACGATTGCGCAACACCAGCACCAAAACTAGCACTAGCAACAATACCCATCTGATTCTAGTTCAGCTTCACTCCATCTGCTCGGCAGTGCAATTTTTTTTTCTCGGCTTCTTTGATAGCAATAGACCTAACAAGCATATCCTCACATTCGAGCATTGATCTCTATTTTTCCTTATTTTTTCTTCTTCCGCAAAGCTCCAAACGTCAAACCAACATCATTCCTTCAATCCCGACGCTGCGTTCACACATCTTGGGATCTTTGGGGCTGTGTACAATCCAGTCACAGCCTAATGCGAGAGCAAACCGTTTTCGCATCCGACTTTGCTCTCCCGCCACTACGACGTTGATTTGATCTTATAGTTGCAATAGGATTGCGGCAACTATTTAAGGAAATACGAAAGGATGGCCGATTCGCCATCGTCACCGCCCAGTGCGGATGCCACGGTAGCGGAATCGCTAGCGTGGTACAAGAATCAGTACGAGCAACTTGCGCTGGAGCTGGCGGATTTCCGCGACTCCAGTCATGAGCTAGAGAAGGAATTGGAGAAAGATCTCGAGGCAGCAGATCAACGTGAACGCAGCCTGCAACAGCGGGCGGAGACGCTTCAGTTCCAAGCAGACGAGTGGAAGGAGAAATGCAAACAGGCCAAGACGGAGGCCAACCTGGCGCAGAATACACTGGAGAAGGAAATCACAACATTACGCGAGACCAATCGCAGTATGCAACTGAAACTGCGGGATATCGAGGTGGCCAATGATGATTTCGAGAGACAGGCGCGACACACGACTTCATCGCTAGAGGACATGGAATCCAAGTACAATGTGGCCATTGAAAGAGCGGTCATGATGGAGGAGGAGGTTAAACTGGGGGAGCAAGAGCGCGAGACGCTGCGTATCGACGCCCAGCGACTGCGCGAGGAGTTGTCGGATCTCAAGATCGAGGCGGGGATCCTCAACGACAAGCTCAAGAAGGCAGAGCACAGGCAACTGGCTCACATGTCCGTCATCTCTACCGATATATCGATTCCCGAGTCACCTACTTTCGATACGTCACCACGATCTAATACGAGTTCGCCACTTATCACGACGCCGCCCCCGGCTGTGGATGATCTTGTCCTTCGGCCAACGAGGAAGATGACAACGGCTTCTGCCTCAGCATCGCAAACCAAAGCGCCGTTGGTCAGCGATCCACCATCGCCGCCTATGTCGGATGCTTCATCATCACTACCCAAGCCTCCATCGCGCATCCAGACTCCAGCCCCGTCGCAGAAGAAATCACGTTTACCGTCGATGGCGGACCGAAGCATTACGCCCAAGCCGCGAGCTCTTGGGGGGTCAACCAGTGGCATGCGACCACCGGGCCAACGCTCAGCTACGCAAACCCATACACAAACCACCACTCCTATTCCCCGTCTCCCCGCAGGATCCAAACGCGCAACCTCGCACAAGATCCCAGCCTCTACTTCACTCACTCACATCCGCTCTCTTACTGCTCAAATGCAACGACTAGAAGCCCGGGTTCAAAGCGCCCGTTCCAAACTCCCAGCCCCCGTCACTACTCCCCCCCGCGCTTCTCCCCGCTTCTTTGGCGCCTCTAACGGCTCGACCAACGGCCCGCCTAATGTTCCACCAAGTGTTCCCTCTACTGTTACTATCCGCACCAGGAAACGCACCATAGGCTCCGCCACGGGCTTCTCCGCCTCCGAAGACACGCCCACACAAGGCCAAGGCACGTCCGTAGGTCGCCACATCTCCCGCCCCAGCGCCTCAGGCGTATCCAAACTCTCCTTCGGCCCTCTACCCAACCGTGCCTCTCACTACGACCCGGATTCTTCCTCCGTCTCCCTCTCCCGTCCCAGCAGCCGAGCTAGCGTCTCTTCTGCTACCACGCCGCACCAGACCCGCCCAGAACGCCCGCCTTCACGCACCGATATTCCCCGCCCTATGTCTCGCACTTCCTACGGTGCCAGCGGGAGAACTCCCTTGTATAATCGTCCTCGCAGCTCCCTGAGCGGAAGCTTACACAGTCATTCCGCGAGCATCAGCAGCCGTGTCGAGTTCGACGAGCTGGACGAAGGCGAGGAGGGCGGCGCGCCCGTGGGGAGAGCTCTGAGTCGAAGGGGTACTAACGGTGCTGACTTCGATGGGTCGAGCTCCATACCGGCGCCGCGGGCGGCTAGTAAATCCCGACGGCAGAGTGGTGGAGTTGGGCCGAGGCGCATTAGTAACGGGCCGACGGCACCGGGACACGCTCAGGCCCAGCAGAGGTTGTCGGATTTGGGCGAGACTTATTGAGACTGCGTCTAAAGTATGAAGTTATGTCCATTATGAGGATGAGTACGTGTGTTTGCTGGGGTGGAGGGAGGGAGGGAGGGAGGGAGGAAATTCTGCTTCGTTTCGTTTTCGATTCGGCTGGGTGATGAGATGAGATGAGATGGGATGGGTTTGGACTTTATTATGTTTATTCGTCGCCTTTTTTTTTTTTTTTTTTTTTTTTTAAACGGATGTGGAAGAGAAGAGAAGAGAAGAGTTCTGTTTATCACTTCGCTGCAGGAGATGGCACGGGGGCACAAAGTTTGCATCCGGGTTATCTGGGTTCCCATCATCATCATACACATTCATCATCGTCATCATACATTTGCCGGTTCTGCCTGGATGGGAAAGCGGCAAAGGAAAGGGAAAGGAATGGCAAGGTTGGGGGAGGGGTTCTAGGGAGGAGGGGGGTTTCCCGGCTGGGTTCTGCTTTTGCTGGCATGGTGTTGGGGTGTGGGGTTTGTGTATTACTGTGTTTAGTCATGGTTGGGGGCCCTGCTGTTTTTTTTTCCCTCACTCTGGTTGGGGGTTTTTGTGGGTTTGTGTTGCTTGACTGACTTGCCCAGGGTTGGAAGTGGAAGGGGAGGGGGGCTGAGAAGAGAGGGGGGAAGAGGACCCGGGCAGGTAAGTGGATTTGCCCTGCCGTGCCACGGGCTCCTAGAGAGACGGATGCACATAGATTCTACCGGAGGAAGCGAGGGATGTTGGCAGATGAGCCTGGTAGAGAGGAGGCATGCCGCGGAGAAGAGGCAAACAGGGTAGTTGCGATAATACAGCCTGCGCGGCATCAGTTCCTTTTGTACAACGCATGCTGTTGCTTTGAAGTTCATGCATGTTGTTTTTTTTTGTTTGTTGTACGTGAGATTTATTTGTCTGTTGAGTTGAGATTTGGTGGGAACGTTGTGGACGTCTCGGTGCTAAGGGAGGCGGACAACAACCTTTCTGTGCCCCGCAGGACCTCGGCATTCACGTCGAACTCTGGAATAACCAACCGCGGGGCTCAGTTCTGTATGCGTACTGAGCCAAGAGCCACGTGAAATTCCCTTCCACAGATGCTTAGTTTCCTTGTCTTTGAGCTTTCGAGCAACATAATTTCGATCGTCTCGAGAAGATGGGTTTGTGCAGTTGTTGGCACCAGGTTGATCGCGTATGTGCATATCGCTTGTTTCCATGTGCCAGCTTCCGTACAGTACTGAATGGAAATATGCATCTGAAAACGACTATCCCTGTACCAACGACAGCAACGGTTAATACGGTATCAGGAGAACAGGAGTCTCAACCAACATCCTCAGTTTAACCCAACAACCGACCCAGCGCGATCATTGAAACCGCACAAACCATCACGCTACGCTACCTATCTCGACGCATCTCAAGTCCCACACAGCCAGCGCCCATAAACCCCCAGCCACCATGTCAAGCCGCCGATGCGGATACGCTCTCCTCCAAGCCGCGGCGCGATCAAGCTCGTCCCGCGCATCCAAAGCGAACCCCACATCCGCAGCGAGATACACAAGCGCTGCTCCACTACCCACCATGACAACTGGGAAGAGACTCGCAACAGCCTCCCCGCGCCCCGCCACATCCCTATCTTCCCCCGTCTCCCGAGCAGCCATCGCCGCCATCGCCGCCGCACGCCAGTACTCCACAGCCTCATCGTCCACGCCGGCCAAATCCCCCGAGCTCAGCGCGGCCGAGTCCGCCATCTGGGACAAGCTGGCGCGGGAGCTGGCACCCACGGCGCTGGACGTGCGGGACGTGTCGGGCGGGTGCGGGTCCATGTACAGCATCGAGGTCACGGCGGAGCGGTTCCGGGGGCTGAGCTTGATCAGGCAGCAGAGGATGGTGAATGAGGTGCTGAAGGAGGAGCTGAAGAGTTGGCATGGGGTTAATTTGAGGACGCTGGTGCCTTGAGGGAGGTGGATGGAATCATTGCTGAGATGCACGGCACTCGTCTGGGATGTTTTACCGGTGGTGGCTGAGCGCGGGGATGGGAGCATGTGGGGGTGAGGCGGGGTCTGATGTGAGTGAGAGTTCATGCTCTGGGTTGAACGTATTCTAATTGCCATAGGGGGGAAAGCTTTGGTTACGAGTTCGGCGAGGCTGGTTGTGTTGCAGCAGATTCCAAGGAATTGGAACGATTACGTTGACGGGAATCATCTGAGTCTAACGGGACTAGTTGCGCCACTCAGCATGTGATGTTGGTTTCTGTGTTACAAGCAAGCGCAGCATGCCTGTAAAGATTCAAGAGAATGACGGAACGAGTTATATGTGAGGTGATTAGGAAAACCAAGCACGGTATGCATAAAAATGATAACCATATGACCAAAAATCGTGATCGATTCCCTGGCGCTACCTTGCTCCGAACGGTCACGATGCTATGGGGGAGTCTTGTCTGAACTAGTGAATCTCACCTCTTTTACCGGGGTGAGAGAATACCAGATCCTGAGTCAACCCGCCTGTCATGCTCTGCTATGATGTTTTGATAGATGGGCCTGCCTTTTTGCATAGACAGCCCTTCTTCTTGGCTTGTGCGATACAATGGGCCATATTGTTATTCTTCACATAACACCAAGCCATGTTTCGTTGACAAGTTCCAACCCAAAATCACCTTCCACGGGTGTGCCGTGAAGTTCACGTGAATCCGAACGTGCCCTTACGACGCATGGCACGGAGCACCTTTCCTTCCTTGGAGCCTGCAAATGCGTGGATCCAGTCAGCTCTCTCTCATGTTCAGCTCAACATTGCCGTGACGATCCAAGGTAGACATCCTTAAGCACAACAGCAAAACAGAACACAAACATACCGGAATCCAGCTTCTTGACGGAAACCAGCTCATCCGTGACACAAATCTCCCTGGAAAAGAACGACTCCACGAGCTCCGACTCCGGCGGCGACTTGGCGTAGTCCACCTTGAAGACGCTGACCTTGAGCTGCACGACCCCGGCCCGCGTCATGGCGATGTCCGGGAACGCCGCGTAGTCCCGGCCGTCGAGCTCCTGAAAACTGCGCGTCTTGATGCACGAGCGCTCGATCTGGTCCCCGAGCACTGCGCCCCACCCGTCCACCGCGCAGATCGTCGCGAAGTCGTGCGTCCGGCTCGTCTTGCTGCTGATCACGAGGCAGGGGGACAGTCGCGTGCCCGTCGTTACTTGGGCCGCTGGTTCTACGTCGATTCTGGTCATTTTGGGGGGGGTTTGGCTTTTCTTTTTTTTTTTTTTTCTTTTTTTTTTTTTTGGTTGGGGTTCTGCGTGGTGCTTTGGTGGAGGGGGTCTGGCTGTGTGTAGCCTTTGAGGATCCCCCGGGGCACTTGGCTCCGTGCTTGGGCTTCTCGTGGGTGTGTCTATCGTGGAGTTTTGGATCGCTGGGGTTTCTTCGGGACAATCCAAGGGTGTAAATGTGGTATGAAGTCAAAAGTATTTCTGATGTCAACCTCGAGGTATGCTGTATTAGTATTCTAATAGGCGTCTCGTTCTTGCAGAGGCGTCAGGAAAGAGCCAAAAGTATGAAGTCATCTCCAAGTTTAAGTATGTAATAGCTCCAGTGGCCTGCGGAAATTACACCTGGACCAGATCGACGCAAACCTGTGTGTGTTCTGGTTTATTCACTGAGCTCTGCTCCAAGCCGAGATCTGGTGGCGTCTGCGAAAAAGCCATCCGATCGGGTACCACCAATCGACGGCATCTTGGGTGGTTACCCTCCAGCCTCACAGGGCTGATGGCCATCGAATAGCGATTTTCATGGTGGTTACACTGTAGTCTAGACAATGGATCATATGGACTGGAAGCTGGGACAAGACTCCAATTATCATCAGGCCATAATTGCGTAGGACGCAGCACACCCGTAGCATATCTCCCTGTTCTTGGCTTAGACAAGAAACCAAAGTGCATATTGCTCGGTACAAAGGCGAGGTACCGGTTACACAGAATATTGATTGTGATGTCTACTATACCGGTACCTACTCCCCAGAAGGGATCAGATCTGGCCAGAAACGGAGTCTTGCGGCTTGTCACTCCATTGAAGAGCGCCCCATGTGCAGTTAGACCCCCACGGAGACAACTGTGGCGTCCGGATCCTGATTTGAGACTTGCATGATAGATCCCGTACTGTAACGCTGGGGGAGGGGTTGGCCTGGCGGCAACGTGCCGAGGGAACGGGTATACCCCTTGCATGCTTGACGCCCATTCGGTATCTTGTGGATCACTGAATATGCCACACTACACCGCCTTTAGGACAAGTATTTCAACCCCAATCTCAGCCACACGATTCGGTCATAACAAGCGCCGTGTGTGTCAATATTTGCTTCATCACGCCTTGGATTCAAGTTCGCCCATATTTCGGGTTTGCAAGTTCCCGAAACTATCATCTCAGATAAATAAGACCTTGAATAAGACGACAATGTTTCGGTTTGAGGTGGAGTAAACCGTCAATAAACCAGATCCAGCAGAAGCGTAGCCCTTTAGTTCAATGTTTGTACGACAGGCACCTATTTTTTCCGGAGGCGAAGCTAGGCATACCGGTATTGTATCTCACCAACCGCAGCCAGACTTCGGATCACCCAAATTCGAGGGCAGCGAAGTCCAGCCCCAGCTCAGGGGAGGATAACGGAAACTGATCTAGTCTCCAGTTGACATGGTCGGAGGGAATTTATTATGTTCACGAACTGCCCTAGCGGTAGAGTGTAATACTGCATGAGTTCGGGTCGAGGTCGTATTTCTCCGATCAAGAGGGAAACAGCGGCGACAGCCACGATCGGGACCATTTGCCGTTGAGAAATTTTCCGTCAACATACACAGTATGTACGGTCCCAACGACGCCGCCGGCCCCGGCGTCTAGAATCAGCAACATGTCTCTTCAGTAAACCATCCCCCCACCCAGAAAGCGCGCCTGAAACCGGTCAACTTGCTAGAAACAGGGATTAGAGTACTGTACACGCTGAGTGGCTAGACAACTGGAGAATCATTGTGGCGCCGGTCATCTCATTGGAATGCATCGGCTCCCTCTACCCCAGTTGACCCTTACGCCGCTTTGGGGCGCCACTGGTATCCAGAAACGCCTCACAGAGCAAGGGGCCGATGAAGTTGAAGGCATTAATCTTGCCTTTCTCTTTCGGGACCTAATCGGAGGGAGTGTTTAGGAAAGCAGATTAAAACTCGCTATATTCACAGAGTACATCCCGTCCAGTATCATTTCAACTTCAGAGCTATGATACCGTGGAGCAGATCCAACTTTTCACGTACTGTAGCTGGCTGGTGGCGCCGAACGGGCGAAGACATGTTGATAAGACATTGGTTCTCTACAGTAATGGAAAAGGAAAAGATCATTTTACGCATCAGAATGAAACCGTCATACCAGATACCCTGAGCCCGGACACCATGTCCGTCGATCAACGCTAGCGCCAACGCAGTCGAGGTCTGAGACAGGAAGCCGGCAAAACCGCCCGACAGCAAGCCAAACACCAAACGTTACCTGAATAAACAAGCCTCAAGGCGATTATGAAGATCTTGGTCATTTCCCCACTCATGCTTGTGTGTCTCAGCCCAATATGACCAGGTACATGTGAGACCGGATCACTTTCCGTGCTCGTAGTTGTCTGTATTGGGCTGTGCACGCTAACGAAATAGGGCAAGCCGTTCAGCCAGTAACGGTCTTTCCAATGCCAAGACCATGTAAGAGTGCAGATTCTCGGTCTCCAGGCGTGCTGGGATTTGCCACTCCACAGCAGGCAGCTTTATCGTATAAAACCGCCTGTTTCAAGCACGAGCGGTTTCGATAGCCGTCGAACAGGCCTCTTTTGGTTATCTGGACCGTTTCCAGCGCTGTCAGTTTGCAACCCTCAACGTCACTTCACCCGCTAACATGCGCTCCCAATACTTCTATCAGTGGGCCATCCAACTTATTGACTTAATCGCTGTGCATGACGCTTGAGCGATACGAAGGCAAAACCTACATTTTTCGAAGGAGGAATCATACGCAACCAGTCCGATGCGCATACTCGAAGAAATTTCCAACGCGCGCGGCTAGTGTACCAAGCTACTTGCTATGGAGACAACTTTGTACAACCCCGATCATAACGATCAAGGGCGAGCCGCAGCAAAACTTGGACTTTATCGCGAACCATGATTCATAATCTTGGAGGTGGGATGGCAACTTATCAACTGTTACCCCTCAATGATGCAACATGGCTGGGTTTGATGCTGAAAATGCATTATTGACTTCGTCTGAGCCAATGAACAGCTACTTCAGCGAGGTGCGCGCTGGTCGCCAGTCTTCCGTCGATATGAGCCGCGTAGGTCATAGATAATGAGGCTCTTACCAAAACTAGTTTCCCCAGTTTCTCTAAATAGGATACGATTAAATAACATTTATATACTGCTATTTTGATTCTCGAATGAAAGGGAAAGAAGGTGGGGGGGGGCTTGTCAAAAGGGTCCTTCGAGGTTTGGAAGGGGGTTGAGTGCTTTCTCATGTGTACGGTAATGGTGAAAACCCAGTGATGGATTTCCTGGAAGATAGGACAGCTGGACAAATCTGCGGAGACATGGCGGTCGCAGAAGAACTGCGCGTGACAATTGGATGTAATATATGTACTATTCCCTCCCCTTGCAATCATTCAGACTACTACGGGCAATTGGCACAACAATATGTACGCAGACAACGTGTCCCCTGCGCTTCATTGACCCAAGTAGACTCATACGCAAAAATGCTACTATATACACCCGAGAAGCTCTGCTACCTAAGCGGTAGCTGAGACGACGCGAACCCAGCACCCGTTCACCAGAGAGATATTGATGCCAACCTGGGTGACACAAGGCCGATCATCAGCATGCTCGAAGGCTTCGAAAGCCTGCAAAAGACGCACGGCGACCAAGGCTAGTTGTGTCAAGGCAAATTGTTGACCGATGCCTAAATGATGGATTAATTTGTTCGCGTTGTTAGTCGATCGACTGAAGCGAAGGGTAGTTATGGAAGTGTTGTCCCTGGGGGCAATTCAAATGAACGAAAAACTTACATATTCGGGGCCCACCGCTGAACGGTAGATATTCGAACCTGCATGGCCAAATCGATTAGCTACCACATCTCATATTTCCCCTCCTATTTTCGTCCAGAATGTGATGATGATTCCAAACGAGAAAACACGATACAAAAGTTAGTTTGCAAGACGTACGTATTTGACTTCATATTCTTCCATCGCTCCGGCCGAAACTCATCCGCATCCTCGCCCCACAGATCTCTCCTCCGCTGCATAACATGTGTCTGCATGCGGACCGAAGTTCCCTTCTCGACGAACAGAGGCGACTTCCCATCGGGTCCTCCACCCACGGGCAAAATCGTGTCACGCATAGCTTCGCGGCCGTTGTTCGGCACGGGCGGGTGAAGCCGGAGCACCTCTTTGATCGTCCAGTTCAGGTACTCCATGTTGCGCAACTGGCCCCACGTGGGCCCGCTTTCCCCGGACGCCGTCGTGTCTCCTAGGGCTTGGATTTCTTCTCGGATCCGGGCGATGGCTGAGGGATGCTGGGATAGTTTGAGGAAGAGATGTGTGAGTGCAGCCGTCATGGTGTCACGGCCGGCCAGGAGAAGCGTAAGGAGCTGGCTGCGGATCAAAGCCGTGTCGTCGTTAGGAATATCCTCAGGGCTATTACTGCCCTCATTATCCCCGTTCTCTGGCTCCTGATAGAGCAGTCCCTCCACAAAAGCGTAGTTTTTCTTCCTCTCCTCGCCGTTCTCGCCGTTCTGCCCCCCCATCTTCCCTCTAACGTCCTCAATATACCTCTCCACAAACCCGTTCAGAAACTCCACATACCCCTCCAACTCCTTATCCCTCCCAATCTGCGTAATCCAACTCAACCTCGACCGATCCCCAATCTTCTGCACCGCAGCATCGAAGCACTGTCCCACTTTCACCTGCTCCTCCGTCGTCTCCCCGCTCAGCAGGCCCATCGAGTGCCCAAACAGGAAATCTGTGCTCGTGTCCATCGCAAACATGGCGAACAGCACCTGCAAATCAAACGGCTTACTCCCATCCCCATCCCCATCCCCATCCCCACCCTCCTTCGCTGCAAGCGTCCGCATCTTGCCCACTAATCTCTCAATATGTTTATCAAACACCGCCAAGTCCGAGACATGATCCCTCACAAACGCGGGCCTCAACAGACCCCTCGTCCGCCGCCAGCCCATCCCGTTACTCACGAGCACACTGTGCGGGCCCAGCAGCGGCCCGAACGCGCCCGCGCGCATGAGCGGCACGCCCCAGTCGTCGAACCGGGCGCTGAGGATCGCGCGCATGATGTCCGGGTCGTCGGTGGTGAGCTCGGTGCGGCCGGGCCAGAGGGCATCGGGAAACAGGGCGTGCGCGAAGGTGTGGCCGTAGCGGCGGATCTGGGACTGGCGGAACTCGAGCAGGGTGTGCGCGGCGATGTGGCGGGCGGTCTCGACGAGGTAGCGGATGCCGAGGGGGTCGTAGGGGTAAGCTGGGGGAGGGGCCGGGCAGGAGGGGTGGTGCAGGGCTTTCTGGGCGGTTTGGTGGGAGGGGCGGAGCGTGGTGTGGGTGAGGAGAGCGAGGAGAAGGAGGAGGAGGAGGAGGAGGAGGAGGAGGAGGAGGGTGGTGAGGGTGAGGAGGGGTTTGGGTGAGGAGATGGAGGTCGAACGGAATATTTCGTTTAGGAGAATGGCTGTGAGGATGGTTGTGAGGATTGTGGCGCCATAGTATCGGGTTGCCGCGTTACGGGCTACGGCTTGGGCGGTTGGTGGTGGTTTCATGACCACGGTTATCTTCTCGTTTCCCTCAAGTCTGGCTCTCGGAAAGTAGGGTATACCCCAGAACTTTGTTTCTTGATACACTGTCGTACCGTATGGAGCTTGTACAGGTTGATAGAAGGAAAATGAGTTCAAAGACCAGTGATTATCAAACCTCCCCCCCCCCCCTTTTCTCTCAACCCCTCTTCAAGGTATAAGTATGCTGAGATCGGCAGTCTACTCAAGCAGGGGCAAAGCGGGCAGGGTAAGCAGAGCGGATGATGACTGGCCCATTCATGAATATCAAAAACGGCAAATGAGAAAAGCAGGACCAGACCCTTGAAGGCAAAAAGGTTGAAGCAATCGTGACGTTCTCCCTCTTGATCATCTGCCAGAAACGTTCGAAAGGACGCGGATAGATTTAGCTCCGCTGTGCCACTCATCCTGCGGACCCTGGTCCCCACATTGGTTCTCCATGCATTTCACCGCGCTTTGACAGCTTCGCCGTCCAAGGCTTGCTGTCTTGGGTTGAACAAGGATTGAACGACTTACTTACATCATACACATGTGAACGTGGACGTGGACGCATGTTATCGTAGCATGCATACTGATACATATGATGTGAATAATTTGTACAGTTATGCAGCATCAAGCTCAGACACGAGCACCCAACATGCTCGTGAATCACCGGATCTTCGAGACTTTAGACCGAGGTGTGCACTGCATTTACCCGGGGATTCTCAACTCTAGGTCTACTGTCCAGCGCCGCCTGCTACATAGGGGTATCGATCACATCTCATGAGAGATCAAGCATCCCCCCTAACCCTATCAAGCAATATTTTCCTCCCAGAAGTACTGAACACCAAACGCCGCCCGAGTACCTAGATCCCCCTGGTTCGCCGCAGTATTTCTAACACGGCGGCATACCCGGATCTGTCCGCCCAGCCTGTTCTTTACAAAAACGATGCTCCATAAAAAGTGAAGCATGTCAACATGCTTGAGAAAGATGACGCATCTCTCCTCCTTCAATCATCCCACTCCTCATCCAATTGATCAATCAAGCGATTCTCTGCTTCCCTGTCGCGACTGCGCCGGCTGTATGAGGGCGACCCCGAAACATGCTGGTACCCGCGACGACTGGGCATGAGACGGGCACACGAGGTCGTGAGGGAGAGAAAAAGGTTCTATTTTTGCGGAGAAAAAAAGGTATGCAAATTAGTCTAAACTCTAACCCATGACACTGAGACGTTGGTCACGTCTTCAACATATTGCTATCCAAAAAAAAACGAAAAAAGTGAAGGAAATTTTATACACAATCTCTAAT
>JAOYMO020000004.1:41263-52777 GCA_025802455.2 Iodosphaeria phyllophila | reverse complement strand
CAACTCGTACCCGTCTGATACTCTTCGTTTTGCTCGGGATGAAGGTCTGGCCAACGAGATGGAAATCAGGGCACTATAGGAAAACATCGCACATGCGACCAAGCCTCGAGGCACACAATCGTGGTTTCTAATAAAAAGCTGGGCGGGGATCATGGAGCATGGGATTACGGCGCTGTGCGGCGTAAGCACAAGGGCTAACTGAACAATTGGTCGCAGTCACCCGCCCCCACGAAGACCAAGAGCTCAGCGCGTCGCAAGTTTGAGACTCGACGCTCACAAGCGCAAAGCCGCCGGCACCTTTGACCGAGCATGGTTCTGGTACCGTACTGCGAGGATGAACCACGACAAAGCCACACACTGCCAATGCCTTGGTGGGCTGTGGCAATAGACTGCACAGGATCAAATTCATTCTTTTCGCGAGCGGTGTCCATCCGTGATCAGAGTTTCTAAGATATTAATTAATTTTCTCCACTCAGTCCATTCCCTCCCTATAATGTATACTCTATACTCAGGATGCAGATAGCGGTAATTGTTCTCCAGAGAAAAAACAAAGAAAAAAAATCTGACAGGTTCCACATCGCATAGCATCCCCGAACCAACCATCACTCAATACATAGTAACCTAAATTGCGCTCGACATCTTTCGATTCCAAACAATCGATCTTTGGGGGCCTCAACGTCAACGTGAAAATTGCCGCCCAGAGTTCTCGTCCATACAAATTTGCCATAGATCAGCGCTCATCAGAAACCAAGAGCAACAATGTGCAATTCCAAAAGGCCCCCCCCCCCTGATGATTCTTGAGAAATGCTGGTTAGCCCATGATCCGCGACAGCCTCACCGAATCCCGAAAGATGCCGGTCCAATATAATAAGGTATACGGTACCCATAATCCTACGTTACCTCGTTATACTAGTTATTGTTATGGCATCATGCTCTCTTCGGGCTCCGCTTTCTCCTCCTCTAACACCTCTACTACTCTTAGTTACTCCTTCAAAGTTCTTGAGCTAGGATTCCGGCCTCGTCATTATCAATTTTCATTGTTTCGCCGCGGATCTTCATCATATCCGTCCCAGCCCAACGGTCGAACTCGCCGATCGCGTTGGCGACCACGTCTTCATTCCCAGTTGCCCTGCCCTGCCCTCGGAACCGAAGTTCTTTTTTGAAACGCTCAACAATGTCCTATCATAGTTAGACGAACATATTCTGTGGGGCTTCTAGGGGCTTCCACATATGTGTCACATGCGCCAAGTACTGCCGTGGGGAGAAGAGAGATAGCATGGCGATTTTCATGCTGGTATAGTCGGTATCGGATGGCTGTATCTGGTGTAGTTGGTATTTGATCTAAGAAGGCTACTTATCTCAACGAAATCAAATCATCAGAAGCAAGTAAAAAAGTGCCAGCGTGACGGAGAACCTTACTAGGTGGTGAAGCAAAGACCTGAGATAGGATAGCGTCTCGAACAGGCAGCGCGGGATAAGTTTTGCTTTACTCTACGGGCATGGTCAAACACCAGAGACAGAATGTCATGTTGATCAAGAGCGGTTTAGAAGCTCCTTCTACGGTTCCGCTCTTGTTTCCAATAGTCCATGTATAGGCATTGTATTGACCAATCTACATTGAAATCAGTAGCTCCCATATACTGGTACCTGTCGTAAAGTCCTCATAAACCATCATACTCACCAAGTTGATGAAATTTGACCTCGTCCGTCATCAACCAGAGAATCGTATATATTTACTAGTACAAGCCCACCCATACAAACCACGCATCGCTGCGTAAGCCATACCCTCCCCTAAAACGGGACTACTCCGTCCGTCACTGCCCGGCAGCATTACCATCCATCGTCCCAGCCATATGTCAATCTCTTTCATTCAAAGTAGAGAGGCAACACTATTTTGTCCCGTCTTGCCCCTTTCCACATGCACCGACACCGACACCGACACCGACACTAACATGTCCCACCTTTCTCGCTTGCGAACATCACTGTCTATATTCTCTCTACGTCGTCTTTGCACAAACCACAATCCTATCTAAACACTCTCTCCCCTCTCCCATCCCATATCGCCTCCCTACTCCTTGCCCATCTGCCCCGCTAGATTCATATGCATAATCGCCTCTCTCGTCCACGCCTCCTCATCCGCTCCATCGTCCGCCGGGCTCCACATCTGAGACTCCCGACCATCCACGCCCGGCAGCCTGATCTGGGGCGTGATGGACGTCCGGGCCGACTGGTCACCGGCTTCGCTCGGAGACTGCAGCTGCTGCGAGTCCGCCAGCTCGTAGCTGGCCTGTTGTGGATTCTGAGGCCGACTTTGAGGCTGGGCGCTCGTGTTGATCTGCGGGAGCAATGGCGGGCGCGCGTTTTGCACCGGCGCCATCATGGATACAGGGCGCTCGTTGTATGACAGGGGTCGATCCCCACCCAAGTCTTGGGTATATTGTGCCGGTGCGTGTGCGGCTCTGGCGGTGGAAGGCAGCTCGGCCATGCGCGACATCATCTGCTGGTCCATTTCCTCTTGCTCGATGATATGAGGCGCGCTCTCCATATTGCGCAAGGCGCTGGTCCCGAGATTATTTCCCCCGTTGTTAGCTCCCATGCCACTGCCGCGGTCGCTGCCAGCACCCGGCCCTGTAATGCTATTGCGCACGCTGACCATGCTGGCTCGGTGCATGGGTTCCATGAACTCGCTCGCCGCGCTGTCGAGGAACGCAGCAGTGTCCATGTCGCGGATGGCGAACTGGGCAAGTGTGCGTATCTTGCGGGTCACCCAGCCGGCGAGGATCTTGCCGCGCTGCTTCTCGCCAAGTCGGCTGCGAGGGAAGTCGCCTCGGTTTACGAAGGCAACGATGTCGATCACGGTTTGGTGCTCGTTGAGGATCGTGTTGACAATTACGGGGACAATGGATGCTAGATAGGCCTTTCTCGACACTTCGACCATAACGACGACGAGACCGCCGGCCTGGAACACGGCACTAGGTTTGTGTTAGTAAGGTTTGCTGCAAGAAAAAGGAATGATGGCTGATGAGTAAAACTGAGCCGACTTACCATCCGCTGGTAACAATGTTGCGGTGGCAATGCTCAACTGATGCCTCTATATCCATAGGGAAATGGCTCAGTCCATTGATCTCGAACGTTTCACCAATATTACCCAGCACGAAGAGAACCTGCATGTCCACCTGAGCACCACCCGGCCCAATGGGTCTGCTCACGCTGTGGAGAAAGCCAAGATCCCCAGTGCGAACATAACTGATATGGGGATCGCCGTCTATGGTGCGACCATCAAACCGCTCAGCGTCAAATGCATCTCTTGAGCCATAAAACGACTTAACGCAGGCCTCCGAGTCCACCCAGATCTCGCCGTACTCGCCGTCGCGGCAAAGAAGTCGGCTTTCTGGGTTTACGATGGCGATCTGGGTCGACACGGGGACCATCCCCGAATCTTGGACAAGAAGCGCTCTAATATCCCTGTCCGGATCCACGGGGATGACCAGTCCTCTGCGCAGTGCCCGCTGATCGAGCCACAGCTCAATGGGCTCTATGCACATGTAAGACCGCGAGGCAACCATGGGGTTTAATACATGGGAATACACGGTATTGATGGCCGTTCTGTCGAGTCCTGTCGCGGCGAAGTGGAGTCGTACCTTCTGAAATACGTCTACCCGCGGGCGGTTCTCCGCCGTGATCATCAAATTTTTCAACTCATGCATGGCGAAGCCCTTGCCGGGCATCGAATTCATAGCGTGGTCTAACATCTGCGGTGTGGCGTATGTATCTTTGATCTTATATCGGCTAAGCGTCAGGAAGAGTGAAATCGGATTCTGGGCGAATTCAACGGGCGAAAGCATGTAAGTCGGCGTGCCAATGTAGATGCCCATCAGACATGTATGGATGAACCCCAAACCCGTCGTGCTGCGGACACAACCAAGAACCGGTCGAGAACTAGTCATTTGGCACGTCTCTTTTTGCACCTTGCACATGCCGAGAACGGTATCATGGCCCAACTGAACCGCTATGCGGCGCTGGTCAGGTGTCCAGTACGCCCAGATGATAGCCGGATAACCTGATTGCACCCATACCGGATCCATAGTGATCCCCAAATCTCGTAGCCCGTTGTTCTGCTTGGGCGGCTTAGAGGTGTTGTATATGCTCGGAATGGCTATTTTCAGCACCTGGGCGGACTGCTTCACGTGCTGGGAAACGGGTTTTTGCTTCAGGAGGTGGTCGACTTCGCTGTTGACTAGAACAGCCTTCACGTCGTAATCTTGTATTAGGTGCAGGAAGGCGGGGACGTCCTCGTTCAGGCGACGTTCGTCCATGGGAGCGGCAGGTATGACGACTGCGCCGAGGTTGAGACAGGCATGAACCGTGAAAACAAAATCCTCGGAATGTGTATACATGAGAACCAGATGATCCCTAGGTTTGATCTTTACTTTGTTCCGCAAATACATGGCGACGGCGGCGACTCGCGTATCGAACTTCTTCCACGTGATACCCTTCCCTTCCTTGCCCCGACCGTCTATGGTACAGTAGGCAAGTTCCTCGGGTTGGCGCGCGACCCGCCATTGGATGAGGTCTGTGATGCTGGTGAAATTATTCAAAGGTGTGGAAGTTCGATCATCGATCACCACTTCACGTCTATCGATACCAGAGTACTGCTTGTCGGCTTCTCCCAGCAAGTCCACCCGCGATTGTGATGCATCTGGCGACCAAATACCACCCATAGGGTCAACCCCGACAGGGAGGTTCAGCACAGCGTGCTCGACGCCGAACTTGACGTGGACACACGGCAAATTGCCCAAGTCAAACTCTCTCCGGCACAGCATGTTGCCGATTTCCTTGCGGCCATTTTTCACCACGCGCGGGAGTGAGTTCGGAGCTGTGATCATGACGCAATACACGCGGAGGTGGTGTTCTTGTATGAGAACTTCCATGCACCTCTCCGAAAGAGAGTCCAACAAGGCCGTGTCCAGCTGCCGGGGAGGGCCACCAGATGTTGTGGGGGCCGTAGACGCGGCGGAGGACTCGAGAACGATGATGGGAAGATGCTCGTCATTGACGAACACATCGAAAGCGGAACAGTCATAGACCTGTTTGGGGAGGGCTTTCAAAATGGTGACGACGATGTGTTGTACGAAAAAGTAGCGGTGTTCGGCGTACTCGAGATCATGGTCAACCCATTCCACCTTTTGTCTAATGCGATCCTCGTACAGTCCTAGAACGAATATCTTCCCTTCTATGATGGTCCCCAACAACCCAGTTCTGAGAAATTCTGGATCGACTGCCGTTGGAGTAGGATCCCCCGGATGGAACTTGTAGGGTCGCGCGTGAAAGATTTGCTCTGTATGCTTAGGCAATGCCCAGAAACCCCCTGACAATGACGGCGAGTCAACCCATATCTCGCCGATGGAATGGGGCGACGCGAGGAGACCTGTCTCTGGATCTACAATGGCAAGGGTGGCATCAGGAATAGGATACCCAAAGGCTCCAATCCGGACCGTGGTAGGATCGACCGTAGTCCTCTTCCGTACTTCCTCGCCAATAGCAACCACCACCACCTCGTTCGTCTTCAAGGCCTCTCGATCTAGAAGCACCTCAAGGAGTTCGTTCTTAGCCTCTTGCTCCTTGGCTGTCGCAGCGCCTCCGCCCAAAAGACTTCCAAATCCATTCGTCGGGGTTGTGGGCTCTTTCCCTTTGTCAAAGTCCTCTTTATCACCATTTACATCGACGCTATCGTCTAAATCCAATTTCAGAGGACAGCCCATGCGCTCTTCGCCCCCCAGCCAGTCGCGTACGCTGACGACCATGCCCCCGTGCTCGGGCAGGCAAAGCATGGGCGCCACAACCTCGCGAGCGCGCAAGTTCCGTAGCGGCCGTAGCCATCGATCAGCCAAGACTTCGTGAAATTCACTATCGACGGTGAGTGTATCGATCAAACACAGTCTGACCGTCTGGAAGTTCGGCTCCATGCCCTTTTTGAAATTCCTCGTTGTCATGGGATCTTGCTGGTAGTTGAAAGCTGCTGTCCTCAGCCCTGGGTAATCGGCTACCATGAGTGTTGCCTTGTATTTAGTGATCAAGTGCGCGTAAAGCCCCGGGACATGCACCGCTTTATTCTCGAGCCAGACGGTGGTATGTCCGCTATACACGTTGAGAAGGACACCGAGAATCATGCCAATGCCCTGACGAGGGTCGAGGTAGGACAGCAGGATTTCGCTGCTAGCGCCGCCGCCGCCTATCAACCGCCCATTTTTATCGCGTAAGGCTCGATTAAAAGTGTCACCTGGCCCGGTGTTGGGAACAGCTGAGATGATAGCGCTCAAGCAAGCCATTTGATGCATGATAGTGCGGTGACTGAGAACAACCCCCCGCAAATCACCTGTAGGCGCACGAGAAAATTCGATGTAGGCGAGGTCTGGAACGCTAAGCGGAGGGGGGCCATCGTTTTTCTTGGGGTGATAGCTGCCGAATTCATTGGTTTTCCACCATTCAACGCCTTTCGGCCAGTTGAGCTTTTGCGTGGTAATATCGCGCTGGAAAGCTTTTAGATTGTTGTCTGTTGTTAGTGCTAGATGAGCCTGGGTAGATGTGAGAATTAAGTTTAACTTTTGGTAATCCTGCAAGTCGTTGATAGGAACGGCCACGACGCCGGCAATGAAACAACCCAGCAAGGCAGCAGCAAAATCGATGATCTCCGAATCTCGGTAGACAAGCGCCACTCTGTCACCTCTGTAGAGCGAACTTTTATCTCTAATCACCTGCGCCACCTTTTCAGCACGTGAAGCGAGCTTGTCCCAAGTGACAGATGCGATTTCCTTCCCCTTTGAATCGAGCACCCAGTACGCGGGCACCTTGGCGATAGTTTGGCCACGGTGGCGGAGAACGGAAGCGATGTTATCGAAATTGGACATGGCCGTGTGCTCGTCATGGGGATCGTGGATAGCGAAAGGCACCTCGCGCGGTTCTAAGGGCATCTGATATTGCAGCACCTCAGGACCGGGCAAATCATTAGTGGTGAGCATGGGAGGAGCCACGGCTATAGTGGGCGAGAAAGCATCGCCCGTAGAATATCGATGAACACCACCATCATAGTCGCCGCTGGGGCCCCGTGCATGGTCTGAGTATTCCTGATAATCATTCATAGGCTGTTCTTGTGACTGCTGGCCAGCAAAATCAGAAAAGTAGGCCTGTGAATCCATCATGGTACCAGCCCGACTATCGTATGCGCCGGGCGCCATGCCCGGGGAACTCCACGTGTTCATGTTCTGCTGGTTCTCTGGCTTGAAGGCGTAATCTCCAGAGACCATCGTCCCCGAACGAGTGGGCGGATCGGAACTCATTGGTAGCGACGGCGGCTGTGACGCCGACATAAACGATCCCGGATTCAGGTTCAGAAACAGTGAGTTGCGTTCTGAGAGCATTGCCGGTCGTTGCTCAGCCATGGCGCCGCCAGGCAAGAGAAGCCCAACGGGGTGTTCGGGGAGGTGCGTGGGCTGCGACTGTGCACGGCGCTCAGGGGAGCCGGCCGCCCCCAACGCATTAAGGGCGGCCTCTCTGCCATCTCCGCCAGATCCAACGCCATTGCCATCCTCATCGGGGGAGTGTAATCGAAGCCCACCGGTGACATTGGCTAGAGAAGTAGCGACATCGGATCCTGGAGCGATGAATTGCGAAAGTAATTGCGTCCGGCGTTTTTGGAAGCTGGCGAATCGTTCCAAATCAGAGTGTGAGTGTGTGGGGGTGGGGAGACAAGGAGAGCGGAGCGGAGCGGATGGAGTGGGGGATGGAAATGAAGATGGACAACGGGGCGGGGGACCAAAAAAAAAAAAAGCAATGGACAAAGTATGGGAGGAGGAAACACAATCATACCCTTTTTGTGTAATATCACCCTCCTGTCAGATGGCACCAGGAACTACGTTAGTTGTATTCTCCTATCCAAAAGTTTGTACGGCAACGATGGAACATTACAGCCGAACCACCAAGGTTCCTTTCACGCGATTCGGTACATTTGTAGGCGCATACTGCCCCACGCAACGACCGAAAACAGTCGCGGGAGAAGGCCTGTGCTATTGGAAGTCATCAACTAACATCTAACTCTTTCTGCAGCTCGTCGAGCTGCGCCTGGAGATCGGGGGCAAGTTGTGCCATAGCGGATGGAATCGTGGGTTGGCGCGTAGGGCGCGAAGGGCGCGCAAAATGGAAGCGGCTGGTGGCGGCTCGGGATCGCAGCCGGGTTCGAGAAGAAGGAAGAGGCTCAGCTCGGAATGTAAGAATGCCCTACTCGGCGCATCGCAACGGGTGTTCTTTCGCCTCAATCGAGAAGGGAACAGGTCGCATTTAGGGAGAGGCTTGAAAGGGTGTAAAGTCGTGAATATTCAAGGTCGCGCGAATCCAAACAGTAAGCCTCAAATGGCGTTACAGGGTCACATTAGGCGTGGCTAGGTACAATGTTACGGAGCGAATGGCAGAATAGAACGATGGCTTGTCGCAACTTTGACGCCGAGATGTTTCTTGTTGGGCGATCCCATAATATTTTCCCTCCGCGCAACGCGGTTCAATTACGATGTTATTCCGTACCTCCGTCTTTGCAAGTGCATGAATCATGAGATTACATATAGCTACCTGACGCAAGGTAGCAATGGCCAATCTCACTATCTATGTTGTTTGATACTGTCCCAGAACTCGTCCATATTTCTTGGGCAGAGCAACTCCAGCTATGACCATGAATTCGATGTGGTAACTTTAGGAGAAGCGCCGTCGCCACGAATTCCACCACGGAATGTCGAGGTCTCCTCCCACCACTCGCCCCAACCCAATTCACATTCTGGGGTGTGACAGCGTGGACGGTAGGGTTTCCCGGCACATCCATCGGATGGTAGCTACAAAGCCCGCGTCAAACTTCACGGAAGGCACAAGATCTAGCCAAGTGGCACAGGTTTCGCGATATTCTTCCTGGCGATCCAGTCAATAGAAAACGTTATTACTGGGCAAGTTGCTCTCACCGAGCGACCTCCAGATATCATACATGACTTTCTAGGCATAAGACAAGTTGACAGCCCTTTGATGATTCGGCTACTAAGCCCGCCGTTGTTCCAAGCACTCGACCAGCTGAGGGGAAAATACAGCAAGTGGCTCGGGCCGAGCTCGGGCCAACTACGAAAACACATGGTAGCAACCACCAAACAGTGCGGTAATTGAATATCTTGCAAACTTCGTACAGTATCTCCATGCGATTTTTCTCGTGTTTCCACACACCCTCTCGCTCTCCGTTCTCGTCGGCTGCTGCACTAAGAGCAAATTTTGCGCATCTCATCCACCATGGCAACGCACCGTTCCTTGCGTTAATCCCATCATAATGCGGCACATGGAACTCTAGCAGGTCGGTACGTCGCCACGGTTCCGTTTCCAGAATCTACCTCAAATCCAACTTCCTCAAAAGTCGTACACAGCAGGCCAACGCCCTGTCAATTTCCAACATGCAGCATCATCAAAGCGCCAAGCCAAAGGAATCCACTGCCGCCTTCTTGGCCCATCGCTCCAAGCGTTCTTGCGCCGGCGGACTGCTGCACCGACTGTCAGCGTTTGTCAGGCAAACCGCCTTAGCGCAACCCGGTCCGGATGAACTCCGGCATTTTGTGGCGTCTGATGGGCTCTGACGGCATCAACGGCAGTCTCTTTCGTTGCTCATTTCGAATGTTGCGTTTCTGCTCACCGACCCGTACCTCGTTAAGTTTCAGGTCACGGCGAGATGTCTGGTCCTTTGCTTAAGTCCTTCCCTCTGGTTTCTGACTCTTGTCACTAACCCATCAAGCATTGACGGTTTTTGTACTAGCTCGTCAAGTTCAAGACGAAAGTAGTATAGTAGGTATGTGGATACTCAATTTGTGCGCCTCTCCACATGCGCTACTTTATGATGAGAGCAATGCATCAACAGACCTGTTCTGAACAACTCTGTGTTGAGAAACTGCCATAATTTCCTGACTTCGAAGCCATTTCACCTATCCCTTCCGTTCTCTCTTGAGTCATTGGGTCATGACACTAATTCTCTTCAGCGCGGCGAGCGAATCGACCTACGTTGGATGCGCCATGCCTCGTAGCGTTTTGTCCTGACAGCATTGCGAGAAGAAGGTTCAGTTCGAAATCTGACGGGTATCCATCAACCTCCAAGGCAAGAAGGTTCTAACGCACGTAGTCACATTATCCCAGGTGATCTTCCCACCCCCACTTTCAAATGGACGACCGCCAATCAAAAGCACACTTCCTACATAACGATGTTTTTTCTTCACCCTCAAAGAAGCAGGCCACTTCTGCATAGGGAAACTCAACGTAATTCTCTTCTAGGATATGGCGCCACCATTGCTTTGGCCGAGCAAAAGATTGTGGCTCGTAAGAGCTAGGGCATGCTGAAGAAAGGAAACTGATATGAGAGATTGGCAATCGAGTCAGCGCCGTCCAGCCCTGAATCCCGTGTATATAATAGCTCATGAATAAAAACCGCCGTGCCAACTATGTTTCCCATTGCTGCGGGACTAACCTCTCTTCGAGCTTGACTGTATCTTACCGGATTGGCCCCCTCCTCCATCAAGCCTCGTGTCGTCCCTGCACAATGAAGTCCTCTACAATAACGACGTTTAGCCTTGTGGGCGTTGCGAGTGCTACCTATGGCACTCACAGCGGATCTATCCAGCATGCGTGTGCGGGCGAACTCGTCACCGAGGCTGGCCACGTGCAATGTGTCGTGACCGTGACGGAGAATTCACCGGCGGTAAACTCACCTTTTTGTTCATTCCTATCCCCTGTCTTTTGAGATCTCTCAGGAAGAGAGGTCTTCATAGATGGTTGTGGAGATGCCGATCACAACCTGAGCCAATGTACTGACCCAATGCCTCCATTTCCAGTCCGGGCCCACCGGCTTCTCTGAGTATGTGGCACCTACACCGACGCCCACGTCCAGCTCGTGCGTACGCATCTGCGTCCAAGGCGTCTGCGGGTGCGCGTCCACCATCCTCGGATCCAACAACTTGTCGCCCCAAACCGCGGCTCAAACCCCATCCCCACCAGTCCCGACCAACCCCATGTATGCCCCACAAGGGCACCACCACCACCACGGCAAAGACAAGACGGAGATCACGGTGGACACCATGGTCATTGGCAACGTGGCGGCGACCTACGCGAACAACAGCCCCGCGCTCCCGCCTACGACGATGTCCACTTTGGTCTACCGCAACACGACCAAGACGGTGACGACGACGGACTTTGAGACGGACGTGTGGACGGCGACGAAGACGCAGACGAAGACGAATACGGATACTGTTTTCAAGACGAAGACGGTCGTCCATGAACATACGCAGGTGCAGACGGTTACTGCGCATGTGAACACCATTACGACGCTGCCCGTGGTTCAGTCTGTCACGGGGTCGGATGTTGTTACCACCACGGTTGTGAGTTGCTTTTCTATTTCTCTCTCTCTCTCTCTCTCTCTCTCTCTCTCTCTCTCTCTCTCTCTCTCTCTCCCTC
>JAOYMO020000004.1:13863-34683 GCA_025802455.2 Iodosphaeria phyllophila | reverse complement strand
TATTTACAGTACTTTTGCATCTTAACTACAGCATTTGAGCGCTCCTGTTTTATTAATAACGCCTCCTTTTATATAGAGGCAGAGGTAGAATAAAATGCTCATTTGCTATAAGCTTTTTCTGGTTGGAACACTGCGATTTCTCGGCTTTGATGCTAAGCTGCCGCTATGTATAGGCGCGTTTTGAGTGAAGGGATTATTTGTGCTGCTGTAGGATGATCCTATTTGGATAGTGGATATCGACTCGTTACCTTGCGCTTCTGTCCGCCCCCTTTCTTCCACGCTTGGAGATAGGCCAGGGTGACCGTCCTGCTGGACGCGGTTTCGTAAGCGGATCTGAGCAGGCCTCCTCTCGTGCCACCTTGAAAGCATAACTACCAAGACAAATGCTCCGAGATACTCGGAAATGAAGACGGTTATTCTTCGAGTTTAGACATGAAATACTGTGGCCCTGCCGTTGCATGGATGATCGGATCGTCATACAATTAACCCTAAATTTAACGAGAAACTCTTGTGCAGTACCGGTGTTTGGAAGATCGGGACGGGTCATGCCAAGACGAGGAACGAGTTGAAACCCAATTTTGTGGGTGATCGTCTCTCCTCGTGATGTGGATGGTCCTCGATGCGGATCGAAGAATTGCCCAAACGTTATATAGCATGATTTTCTCGTGGCATACTATTTCCACTAAGCCGGATCTCGGTTGATAGATAGTATTTGGTGTTCGGGTCGATCTGTGGCTAGTGGTCGGTGCTTGTATACGAGATGACCAGGCTCTCTGTGTGGCGTTTGTTTCTCACCGAGATTTTGCTCTCTTCTGCCCTTACACTCGTTATACCTCAAGGCTCAAACTCCTGGTCAGTGATTTTGGGAAGCCAGCGCCGAACATGAAGCTTACATCAAAACAGTCAATAGCCGTGTAACTAGACCTATTTCAGATGCCTCAAGTTCCGGCCCAAGGTTACCCACGCCGGGTCTCGCGGATGTTCTTCTTTCACAATATCTACGCACTAGAACTGTATTTGAGGGTTATGACATAGCCTCCCTCATATCTTGAATATCGATTGTTTCTTATATTTAGCACCGACGTCTTCCGGCGGAAGCGCTCAATCATGGATATTATGTTGTTTAATGACAATCATGGTCAAAAGCCCATAATAGAGATACAGATCGAGACCGACATGGCCCGTCCCCAAAACCCCTCAACCCGTATTCAGAAATCGAGAACTATGGAGCAGAATACACCGGAATAACTGAGGTGCGGAGTCCTCCAAGCATCCTTTACGGATCTCTTTTTCCGCACCATAGTCTTCCGAAGCAGTTCTGGGTGAATCAACTGAGCTTGCTAGAACCGCGCAGAGTGGTCGTTCTGGTGGGTTCTGCAGTTGGCTTGATAGTCGAGCGAGACCTATCGCCGCTTGGCGTAGTTACCTACTGCGCCTGGGGCAACATATGTTGACTTTGGCGGGTTTTCGTGAGGACAGGACTTTCGTTTGACCATACCACGAGTTAGCAAGGATGACCCCCCCTTCCGGTCATCCTCGAGTGGAGATCGATATTGGGTTTTTCAAAATCGGTTAGGAGATCTGAGCGTCACCATAGCTATCGGTGGGAATTCGCCGACCGCTGTAGCACCGCACGAATCTCCTTGATAAACTTTTGGAACACTCTACTAGAACAAGTAGCACGTAGAGGAACGATCCACATGCACTTTCACGATATACGGTTCAGCCGAGTCGATAAGATAATGTGCCAACACCAGCGACGTACTGTACACTCTGCCTGATGGCTCTACACTGTTGGTTGTCCATATCCTTTGCAGGATAACTGGCATGCTTTGAGAGTTTTTTCTTTCTTTCTAGAATGATGATAAGGCGAACCAGATGTGAGGTAGGTAACTCGTTGTGAATGGAATTGGGACGACAGATCGAAAAGATTTCCATTTAGGTATCTCCTTCTGTTACATACTGATGTCATCAAACCGCTTTGCAAAACTTATTGCATGAATTCCAACATGCGAATGGTCTTGGAGTTCGCTGGCCAGTTTCCATCATCTCTTGATGTTCCCCGTCGTCTTGATAGAGCCAGACAATTTTATATTGGAAATATTGTCTACACTAGTTTTGATAAGAATGAGGATTTCCGAGATTATGCTGACCCATAGTTGCAATGAGCCTTTAAGTATTATCCGGTTGATCATTGCCCGTGGGAAATTCCATTGCTTCGATGTTTAACGACGGATTCGGCAGACGAACGCGGTGAGCAGCGCCTCAACAACTGTCGTGACATCATCCGCAAGTCCCCAGCTGGTTGAGGTGCTGCAAGATCCCGGGATGGCGTTTCGGATCTCAATCAAAGTCCTGTGATTCGTTGAAGCTCATCCCTAGCTCTGGAGCTTGACGATTCAGCTGCGATCATCACAAGACACCAGCCCACATCACAATATTAGTGTCTGTTCTACCACCTCCAACTGCCAACAGGTCTCTGTGCAACTGCTGGTACAGGTGTCGTTCTCGCCTGCGTCCTGAACTCAACTTGACCTCTCGCACCTCGTACATCTCGCTAATTGTATCGAAATCCTCTTCCCAATCTTCTCATCCTGCTAGTTCGACCTCTTTCTGCATACTCTCATAGGTCGTTGGGTCCCGGATCTTGCTATCGAATGGCTTGCTAAATTATTCAGTTCATAGCAATAGCAACCAGCGGAATAGACGTTGGGAGTGGTGTTCCCTCCGAGCTCATTCAATTCGTTATTATCGCCATAGAACATATTAGTATCCTCAGATCATCATGGGAGGTGAACGAGCGAATCTTCCCATCCGAGATGTGGTGTCGTCATCCGAATATCCCGCTCAGGCAGCGGGTCCTGTCGGCAAGCGTATCTCCAAGTTGTATAAGGACCGAATCTCGACCTTCTACTCGGGTGGACAATATCAAAATGTCAATCTCTTGGGCATGATGAACGAGGGCGTGGCTTCTGGCCCCCCTCACGTAAAGCTATCCACGTGGAACGCACCCGATCTTTCACGGCCGACCTTCGAAGAAGCTATGAAAGGTCACTTCAAGGACGTACAGGTCGGGCATTCGTTTGGCCCCTCGTGGTCCACGCACTGGTTCAAGGTCGTGCTGTGTGTACCCGAGGATCTCCGGAAGAAAGACCATTTGGAGTTTCAATGGGACGCCAACAATGAGGGTATGGTTTGGACGGATGATGGTAAACCGCTTCAGGGTTTGACAGGCGGAGGGGAACGTACTGAATGGATCCTGCCCGAGTCTCTTCGGGACGGCAAGGAGCATGTTATTTACATTGAAATGGCCTGCAACGGCATGTTCGGTAATGCCCCGGGCGGCGACAGTATTCAGCCCCCGGATCCGAATCGGTACTTCCGATTACATAAAGCAGACATTTGTGCTGTCAACATGGACGCGCGTCACCTTTGGATCGATACTTGGATTATAGGCGATGCGGCTAGGGAGTTCCCCGAAGATTCATGGGAACAGCACAAGGCGTTGAACGTGGCTACCAAAATTTTGGACACTTTTAAGCTCAACGACAAGGAGTCCATCAGGAGGTGTCGCAAGATTGCCGAGGAGTATATCGGACCCAACGTTAACACACCCAAGGTGTATGATAGCGGGAAGACACCGCAGGTATTCGGTATTGGACATTGTCATATCGACTCATGTTGGCTGTGGCCATGGGCTGAGACCAAACGCAAAGTTGCCCGGTCTTGGTCGAACCAGTGTGATTTGATAGATCGTTACCCTGAGCACCACTTTGCTTGTTCGCAGGCCCAGCAGTACCAATGGTTGAAGCAGAACTATCCCTTTGTCTTTGATCGAGTGAAACAAAAGGTCAAAGAGGGCAGATTCCATCCCATCGGTGGCAGTTGGGTGGAGCATGACACCAATATGCCCAGCGGTGAGTCCCTTGTCCGTCAGTTCTTGTATGGACAACGCTTCTTCGAGAGTCACTTTGGAGAACGCTGCAAAACCTTTTGGCTGCCCGACACTTTTGGATATTCAAGTCAGCTCCCTCAGCTCTGCCGCCTCGCTGGCATGGACCGATTTCTGACTCAGAAGCTGAGCTGGAATAATATAAACAACTTCCCACATACGACTTTCAACTGGGTTGCTCTCGATAGTAGCCAGGTTATTTGTCATATGCCTCCCTCTGAAACCTACACAGCCGAAGCCCACTTTGGTGACGTGAAACGCAGCATCAGTCAACACAAGAGCATGGACCAGGATCACTCTTCGCTCTTGGTCTTCGGGAAAGGGGACGGTGGTGGCGGCCCTACGTGGCAGCACATAGAGAAACTACGGCGCTGCCGCGGCATCAGTGATGAGGTCGGCTTGCTGCCGCGTGTGCACATGGGCCGCACGGTAGACCAATTTTTTGATGATTTAGAGAAAAAGGCGTCAGAACTAGTGACTTGGTATGGGGAGCTGTATTTTGAGCTGCATCGTGGTACCTACACTACGCAAGCCAACAACAAGTTGAATAACCGCCGCTCCGAGACCATGATGCGCGATCTGGAGTTGTTGGCTACCATTGCCTCGTTGGAAAAGTCCGAGTATAGTTACCCCAAGGCCGACTTTGACCTGATGTGGGAGAGCATTCTTCTGTGCCAGTTCCACGACTGCTTGCCGGGCAGTTCGATAGAGATGTGCTACGATGATTCAGATGAGGTGAGTAGACTGCACAATGGGGAGAATATCAAAACGCTGACAGTGACTAGCTTTACTCTGAAGTTAGAGACAAGGGCTCGCGTATCTTCAAGGGTATTATGAAATTATTTGAGCTACCTGACTCTACGCCATCCTGTACCCGAGAGGCTGTTGCCCTCAATACACTTCCTTGGCCCAGGAAAGAGGTTGTGAAAATTTCCGACTCAGAGTATTCCGTAGCCTCCGGACACGGCAATTTGCTCGGTCTCTCCTCGCCTTCTGTCGCTCACGAGAAGCCTGTCACCATCCAAGAAATCCGCACCGGGGTATTTGTCTTGCAGAACGAGCAACTGACCGTCACAGTGGAGAGTGGTTGCGTGGTATCACTTTTCGATCGTAAGGCGGGCCGTGAAATAATTGCCAACGGTGGCAAGGCGAACCAGTTTGTTATTTTTGATGATAAGCCTCTTTACTGGCAAGCGTGGGACGTAGAGGTGTTCCATCTCGACACACGCCAGGAGCTTTCGTCTGGCCAGACCATGATGTTAGAAAGCACGCCTTACCGCGTTAGTGTTGTGACGAAGACGCCCATCAGCGAACATAGTTCTATTGAGACGACGCTGAGCCTCTCTGCCGCCTTCGAGGGATACCAGAGCTACGTGGAGTGCACAAGCGTCGTAGATTGGCATGAAAACATGAAATTTCTAAAGGTCGAATTCCCCGTGGATGTGCGCAACACGGAGGCCACGTACGAGACCCAGTACGGCCTCGTCAGACGACCTACGCACTACAATACGACTTGGGATATGGCCAAGTTTGAGGTGTGCTGCCACAAGTTCGCCGACCTGAGCGAGCACGGCTATGGTGTGTCGATCCTTAACGACTCCAAGTACGGCTTCGCTACTTGTGGTAGTCTCATGCGACTGTCACTGCTCCGCTCACCCAAGGCCCCGGACGCCCATGCTGATATGGGGACTCACGAAATTCGCTGGGCCATCATGCCGCACTCGGGAGTTTTGGGAGAGACCACTGTTCGTGCTGGATACAATTTCAACAACCCGCTGAGAGTACTCCAGGCGCCCTTGTCGCTGGAGACTAACCGCATGTCCTTGGGTCATCCAGTGACTCTGGATGGAGGAAATTCGCTGATTATCGATTGCATCAAGCGTGGCGAGGACGATGAGGACGTTTCTCGCGGGGAACTACCCAAACGCAAAGGGCAGAGCGTTATTGTCCGTATCTATGAAAGTTTAGGTGGGCAAGCACGGGCCACAGTTCAAACGCGCTGGATTGTGAAGAGAGTGTGCAAGACAAACGTATTAGAGGATGAGTTGGAAGAAGTGGCACTGAGGAAGGTGGAAGGGAAGTGCGAGTTCGACATTAGCTTGCGGGGGTTCGAAGTAGCGACGTATCGATTGCAACTTTAAGGGGAGGGGGTTGATGATAGTCATTCTCCAACAACCGTTTCTAACTTCGCTGAGATGAAGTTATCCCGGCCATTGAGCTCGAGTAGGGGCAGCGTGGAAGTCATCAACTTTGGAGTACTGTACCAGGTATTGAAGGATATGAGAAACCTTTTGGGCTACGAAATACGGACGGCATGGGTAGACACCATTGGGCGACGGATTGGACAGGGAGATGGCCAATGGCTGAACAAGATGAAATTCACACAGCGCATGTATGAGTATAGGTATCAAGATTGACGAGGAACAATAAGATTATGTTTGACGGTCAGTTTTAGTGTCTAGTCGAGTAAATCATTATGGTGAATGTGAAGAATCGAGGTCGGTTTAGCATGGAACAACGTCCTTGGCAAGTCAATGTGGGAATGGGCGAAGAAGTGAATCTATCTCGATAGATTTCGAGTGGCGAGAGGAAGCCAAATCGGAGGCTTTTTTCTTTAGATTTCAACTCGTTTGAGAGGGGCGAGGGGAGAGGGGAGAGGGGTGAGGCTATCATATCAGCAGTGCATCATCCATCATGTTCGAGCACCACAGTAATCGGGCAGCCGGGGCACCGTACTGTACCGTACCAGAGCTACCTGAGCTTCATTTTCGGTCGTGGCTGGCAACCAACCAGAATACGTAATATATAGTTTTTGACAACTGTGGGGCTAGCAAAAAAGCCCTACCCACATCAATCGCCAGTTATACCGAAAGGTCAATTTTGCATGCAGCCAAAAATTGATGCTTATCACACAACCACAACATCAACATTCGGTTCAAGCACGACTAAGCCCATCGTCGGCTTAACCTTTCACCAACAACCCCCACAGAAGTTGCCCTTAAAGTCCTTCCTTCAATAAATAAGAAGAAATGGTGGGCAACAAGTCCGAGTACTTCAACAAGTTGAAGACGCTCCTCGAGGAGTACAAGAGCATCTTCCTGGTGACGGTTGACAATGTCAGCTCGCAGCAGATGCACGAGGTGCGACGGTCGCTACGCGGCCGCGCCGTCATCCTCATGGGCAAGAACACCATGGTGCGCCGCGCTCTCCGCACTTTCATGAACGATAACCCCGAGTACGAACGTCTGCTTCCCTATGTCAAGGGCAACATCGGCTTCGTTTTCACCAACGAAGATCTCAAGGATATTCGCGACAAGATCATCGAGAACAAGGTGGCTGCCCCTGCCCGTGCTGGTGCTTTTGCTCCTTCAGATGTGTGGGTTCCGGCTGGAAACACGGGTATGGAACCTGGCAAGACCTCTTTCTTCCAGGCCCTCGGTGTCCCCACCAAGATCGCCCGTGGTACCATTGAAATCACAGCCGATCTTAAGCTTGTTGAAGCTGGTGGCAAGGTCGGCCCCTCTGAGGCGACTTTGCTCAATATGTTGAACATTTCGCCCTTCACCTACGGTCTCGGTGTTGCTCAGGTATACGACCAGGGCAATGCCTTCCCTCCCGAGGTGCTGGACGTGGGTGAGGACCAGCTTCTCAAGTCCTTCTCAAGCGCCGTCACTGCCATCGCTGCCATCTCTTTGGCCATCAATTTCCCCACTACGCCTTCGATCATGCACTCTGTCGTCAACGCTTACAAGAAGGTGCTTGCCGTGGCCATCGAGACTGAGTTCAGCTGGCCCGAGATCGATGAGCTCAAAGACCGCATCGCCAACCCTGATTCCTATGCCTCGGCCGCCCCGGTTGCTTCCGCTGGTGGAGGTGATGCCAAGGCTGACGACAAGAAAGAGGAAGAAGAGGAGGAAGAGGAGTCCGACGGCAGTGCATTCGGCGATCTCTTGTGAGTTTTCAGTCGCGTGCCATGACATCTTGTTCTTACTAACCCATTTTTTTCCTCCGACAGCGGCTAAACCCGGTTTCGGAGTTGACGGCTTTTGCATTTGCATGCGGATACGGTATTGGACGGACGGTATCTGGGAAACGTTTCATAGATTTGGGTCTTCCGAAGAAAACGATCATGAAATGAAACGAAATGAAACGAAAAACTGCACGATGAAGTATCGGCGATCTTGCTCTTGCTGATGATGAGAATGAGAATTACTTGACATGAACTGCACGTTTTCCGAACTGAATCCCAATCTCGCCGTGATCATGGCAGATGATACCAGTGCTGCCTCCTCAGGAGCATCATAGTGCAAATGGTCAGTCGTACTTTCCTTCTCCTTAATCACATACATACCTTGACGTCAATGATTATAAAAAATAAACAATCGAGCTTTTTAACCCTGATATCTCCTTGATGACTAAGTTTATCACTATCGTATGAGACGCCTTCATTTCGTTCAAATTTCGGTTTTGGGAAGAGAAAAAAGAAAACAGAATCAAGTTGCTAACCCACTACTAGATAATTGAACAATCTCAGGCTGCTCTCTATGCGCTTTGACAACCAAGGCCATAGTGTATATTCAAGATACCCATGCTGTCTTAGTATAAATCATCGCCATTTCTTTCTAATTTTTTACACGTGCCTCGCTGGGGTATTGTAATCGTAGTCCCCCATCCTATTCCACGTCATGACCGTACAAAGCCCTCGTGACCTTTAGCCTAACCATACATCACAGTTGTCCCAGCCGCGCAGGGAACCCTGCCAGCAAACATGTCTCATGCTCACCAATGGTCACTGCAAAGCTCACCTTCCAAATCATTTACCATGCCCCATGATTTTCTCCGCAACCCCAATCACAGCATCTGGCAAACCCGCCAGCCTTGCTACCTTCAACGCATGGCTGTTCCGGTTGACGCCCTTCCGCAACCGATGAACGTAGTAAAACATGCCTTTGCCATCTTCCTCCACATCCGTACAATACATTTCCACGGCTCCCCTCTCGCGTCTGTTCCCCTCCCGTACCGGATTCTCTTGATTGACGTGCAAGTCCCACTGCTCTACCCAGTCCGCCAGCTCGTGGAAGTGCGTCGCGAACAGCGCCCGGCATCGATTCACTTTAACGAGGTGCCACAAGGCGGCGAAGGCGACCGCAGCCCCGTCCTTGGGTGTCGTTCCACGGCCAATCTCATCCATGATGACCAGACTCCGCGGCGTCGCATTTCGTAATATCAAGGCGGTTTCCCGCATCTCCACCATGAAGGTGCTGGCGTGGCGAGACACGTTGTCGCCCATGCTTCCGCCGACGCGGCTGTAGATAGAGTCTACGACGCCCAGTGTGGCGTGCTTCGCTGGCACGAAGGAGCCCGTCTGGGCCAGGATCGTAATAAGTGCGTTCTGGCGCAGGTAAGTCGACTTGCCGGCCATGTTGGGGCCGGTTATGAGCCAGAGGCGACCGGGAGGAGAGTGAGATGTTGATGATGAGTACGACGAGGGCGAAGGGTCTCCTATGGTGCAGTCATTGGGGGTGAAGGAACGGCCCTGTGTACGAAGGCTGGGCTCAACGGTTGGATGGCGGCCGCCAATGATGATGGTCTGTCGGGAGGAGCCGTTGACTCTTCTTACACGGTCTTCTTCATGAATGGTTCCACCCTCTGTTGCCGTTATCTTGTCATCGTAATCATGACCATGGTAGTGAGAAGCATCCTCATCGCCAACCACCACAGGTCTCACTAACTTTTGCTCCTCTGCCAACATCGCGAAAGAAGCCCCAACGTCCAGCTCGGCTAGCACAGCGGCGTTCCGCCTCAGTCTTACCAACTGACGGACTACCAAGGCACGTAGCTCATTAAAGAGGCGCGACTCCTCGGCTCCAATCTGCCACCGCACCGTGTGAATACGCTGGCCCAGCGCCGTCCACTCCGGTATTTGGTATGTTCGCGTGCTGCGTGTGCTTTGTGCAGCTGCCACCAGCAGGCCGCTCTCCTCAGCAACCCGCCCGCTTCTGGACTTCAAGTGGACCACGTGACCGAGAGAAGGGCTCCAGCGAAGATTGAGCGACGGGGCGCTCAATCGTTCGCGGAGGGACTCGCACATGGTCGTTTTCTCGTCTAAAAGTGAACTGAATTCTTTGTGGAGTTTGGCTAGGGCTGGCGAGGCACCGGGTTTCATCGTGAAGGCTGCGTTGTCGTCTTGTTGGTGATAGTCCCGGAGTGAATGCTGGGATTTCTTCTTCTGTTGCTGCTGTTGCTTCTGCTGCTGCTGTTGTACTTGTCGAACTAGTCTCGGGCCTTTAGGCAATAGAGCTACATCATCTGCATCGCTACCCGCCGCCTCAACGGCCTCGGTGGCGAGCACCAGAAGCTCGCCTGCCGCCGCCATCTCGGCCTCATGCTGTGCAAAGATGCCGTCCTCGTCCACAGAGGCGCGTATAAGGTCAGCCAGTTCCGAGGCCGCCTCGAGATCGATCCGGGAGAGGAGGCCATGGACGGCACGAGCTTTCTGGCTTAGCTCTTGGTGGCCTTGCGTACTATCTTCTTGTCCTTCCGTAGGTGCTGGCGATGTTGGATTGGCGGCCTTGAGTAGATGGAAAACACCTTCAGTGGCACGGATTGTGTTGGCGAGACTGACGAGATCATCTGCGTCTCCTCGTCCAAAGGCAAACTTCTGAACCAGACGTTGCGAGTCGTGACTTCGTCTTAGCAACCTCATGAGGCAGTCTCTCAAATCCGGATCCTCAAGCAGTCTCTCCACCAGATCCAGACGGGCGCAGATCGTGCCTACATGCGTCGAAGGGGCACCGAGCCACTCGTTCAACAAACGCGCACCAGCCTTGGTAGCTGTGCGCCGAACCGCATGCAACAAGCTGCCAGAGAAAACATTATCCTGGATTGTGGTCCGGATCTCGAGGGCCCGCATGCTATTCTTGTCCATGGATAGAACGGCCATGTGCGCACGCCGAAGGGGAGCCTGCAGCTTCATGCTCTGACCCAGTAGCCGATCCCGCACGTAATGAAGAAGAAGACTGCCCGCGGAGACCTCGTCCGGAGTGAAGCTCTCCACAGTCTTAAGGGGGATCTCGGCTTCCAGCATGGGTGTCCACTCTGTGGGAGTAAGGAGGGTAGGGTGTTCTGCGTAGCTGATGAGGTGCTTGTCCTCGGCCAGCGTAATGAAGAGGACATGATTGGCATGATTTTGGAGGGTTTGGTCGATTACGATCTCCCGGGGGACTACTCGTGTCAAGATGGCAGAGAGATTACTGATGCTCGTGGCTTGAGTGTAGAATTGTCCCGTGGTCATGTCTAACCAAGCCAAGCCGACAGGGGTATCCCGAGTTTCCGAAGGCCCGTGGCTAGGTATAGCTATAGGTTTGTCAGTATCTAGCGGTAACAGCAAGTCGAACACACTGTCTTGATCTTCTTCCGGGTCTGTGTCCAGCGGAAAGTCTTCTTCATTCTTATCTTGTTGTTGTTCCGCCAACCGTTCTTGCGATGCTGGCGTTAGTTGCGCCGAATTTCCGGAGTTGGCCTCACCGCTCACAGAAGATGTCGGGCTATCTAGATGAATAGCCATAACATAGTTGTTCGCATAGGGATCAATAAAGTTCTCATCGATCAGAGTTCCCGGGGTGATAACCCGCGACACCCGTCGATCGTGCATCAGACCGTTCCATTTAATCTTGTCACTGGGATCATTGGGGACTTCTTCGGCAATAGCAACGTAGCAATTGTGCTCCTGCACCAAGACCCTGAGGAAGCGATCCAGCTGGAAATAAGGGAACCCAGACTTGACACGAGGTTAGCCTTTGGATAGGAAAGGGGTATAAATCAAGCTAATCGACTTTACCATAGCTACAGGCCCAGCCTTGGTGTCCCTAGTCGCAACCTTCAAATTCATCAACGGCCCGTAGTTCTCAGCGTGCTCAAAGTAAAGCTCGTAGAATCCACCAACGCGCGTAAGGACCACGCAGTTCTGGAACCGCTGCATGTTCCTCCGCGCCTGTAACATTACCGTTGGGTATGCAGGCTTATCTTCCTCGCCGCTATTCTCTGTAAAGCTGGCCGGAAGTGGTTCCGCTGCAACGGCGCCCAGGGGGCCTTGGGGCAAATCGTCGAGAGTTACGGCTTGACGGGGTCGCTTTTTCTTGGCTGGTTTTGCATTCTCTGGGGGCTCCTGCTCACGGGCTGCTTTCATTGTCCTGCGTCCCTTTTTTGGCTTCGTAGATTCTTGGAGAGGCTCAGATAGTTCTTGACTCGCGCTTCGTGCCGTTGACTTGCGAATCTTTGGCTTATCCTCGTCTAGAGCTTCGTCACCCACCTTCGTCTTCCGGGTTCGTCTTTTGGGTTTCGCCGGTTCCGCCTTGACTGGCCCATCTGTTGCCTCGTCATCATTGTCTTCCTTGGCTTTTCGAGTCTTTCTTCTGGGTTTCGCTGGCGCAACTTCAGGTGGCACCTCTGCAGCTTTGGTCCTTGCAGTTCGCCTTTTGCGAGCCGATGGTTTGCCATCCTCCATCCCATCGTTTCTGCTTTCTTCCTCATCTTTGTCTTCTTTGTTAGGACCGGCATTAACAAGCGCCCGTTTCCCTCGGATTTGCTGCTGATTCCAAATTTTCAAGTATCGGCTCCATTGGGATAGAAAACCTACATCCACGGTTCCGATGCTGGCTGATGGGCTATATAGGTCTTGAACTTGATAATGCGGTCGTCGTCCCCCATGGCCGCTCGCTATCGTAGCGATATTCCGGAGACACCGGGGATTCGTACTGGTAGAACCAAGATACGAGAACAAAGGCGAATTTCGGGAAAACAACCAATTCCTCCTGAGGCAATGTGCGATGCGCGCTTCGGCAAGTTGTCTATGAGAAAGCCGCATTGGGCCAACACCACGGCGTGGCGTAGGCGCAAGCTAGGTACAAACTCCGACGGACAGAGTATTGTTCTAATCCCCCAGTAAGAGATCCTTTCCCTTTTCCCACGGCCCCAAATGCCCACCAATTCCTTGGCCTACCCGTGTAAGTGGTAGGCTACCACGAGATCCCACGCGATCTTGACTGGCCAGTTCTATCTTGCTCAGATATCATGGAATAAATATGTTGCAATAGTCTCGCGAACTTTTTCATCTGGGGGCGAGTTCTCGTTGGTTAACTGGTTGTGTCACAACTTCATGGTGCTGCTGGTATTGAATTCAAACGCTCGCTACGTGGAATACCACACACATTACAGAGTAATTCAATGCGAAATCTCCAACAAAACAACGAATACATATCTCCGTTTAACCCCGCGCTGCGCTTCAAGGGTTGCTGCAAGGCACAGCAATTACGGCGACCGCACAATCCACCGACACGAGCGTGTAGGTCGAGGCCATGACGAAATTCAGGATTAATTCAAGTGGAATAGAACGGTTTTGGCACCGTCACCCTCCTGGTGGAATAGCAAAAAGAAAACTAAGTAACCAACCGGTAACTGTACGTCCTAAATTAGCGTTGAGAAGAGCTGCCATGCTGCCGTGATGGACTCACGTCCTCCGTACCTCCTGCAGATAACCCCTTACGACCGTATCGCTTATCCGCCTTTTTGAGCGCTACGCGAAGGGTTGATGAGTCAAAGTTTCCTTCAGTCATTCGGAAGTCTGCAGAATATGGCGATTCTTTTCCTCTTCTTCTTTTTAAGTCAAAGCTCATGAAGCCTAGGAGAGGTCCTTCCTAGTCTTACGAACGAATGAAGCATCCCCGGGCGACCTTCCCCCAGTTTCTCCTAACTTTACCCCGCCAAAAGAACAGGGTTGAAAGGCAGCCCAGTTGGGACTCCACACTGTTTGTTGGTACAGCGCTTCCCTCGTTCCCTCGATTCAGGGTCTCGAAGGAATTGCCCTTGGAAGTCTTCAAATCGCGATCTACCAAAATGTCACAGGATCTGCCCCAAACCCCACCAGCTCTGGTTACCCGCATCTTGAAAATATCGGGACCAATTCCTGGCCACTTCAGCTCCGGGTCTAGCCTAGAAAGGCTGAATGAATGGCAAATCACCTCGAATACTACATCCTCCCCTTCTTCCAATGTTAGCGCCCTACGCAGAGCCGCCACACATCTACAACACACAGATATCCCCGTCGCCTTCCCCACGGAGACTGTCTACGGGCTCGGCGCCGACGCCACGCGGAGCGCCGCGGTCAGGGGCATATACGCTGCTAAGGGCCGCCCATCTGATAATCCGCTGATTTGCCATGTCGCTGATCTGGACATGCTCCGCACTCTACTCCGTGGAGAGCCGTCTCTACCAACACAGACAAATGGCAGCAGCCAGGACCCGGATCCCATCCCGCCTATTTACCGACCTCTCCTGAACCGCTTCTGGCCGGGGCCTTTAACCGTCCTGCTGCCCAATGCTGCTTCTTCCATACTAGCCCCTGAAGTCACGGCAGGGCTCAAGAACTTCGGAGCTCGGATGCCACGGTCAACACTGGCGCTGACTCTGATCAAGCTCACTGGTAGACCCTTGGCGGCGCCCTCGGCCAACGCATCCACGCGGCCATCACCTACAACGGCGCACGATGTCTTGGAAGATATGGTCGGCCGGATCGAACTGGTTCTTGATGGTGGGCCATGTGAGGTTGGCATTGAGAGTACGGTGGTTGACGGGATGTGTGACCCGCCTGTGATCCTGAGACCGGGCGGAATCAGTTTGGAGGAGATCCGTCGCTGTCCTGGTTGGGAGAAGGTAGAGAAGGCTTATAAAGATCAGAGCGAGATGTCCAACTCCAAAGCCCCGAGGGCACCTGGCATGAAGTACAAGCATTATAGTCCGCGGGCGCGTGTCATACTGTACGAGACGTCGTACGTGGCGGGTAGCGAGGGCATTGTGACAGCTGATGCAGAGGCTTGGTGTGAAGAACAGGCGACGATAGGGATTGTAAGGACGAAGCGATGGGCGCTGGGTGCCGGGCTAGAGTACAGGAAACTAGAGTCCCGGGCCTCGTCTTCTGATGGGGATGAAGACGAAGATGCAGAGGTGGAGCTTGGTTTGGATGTGCACGAGGCCCAGCTTTATTCAGGAGAGATGGAGTGTGGCAGATTACACGACTTGAACTTAGGGGATAGTGCCAAAGACATTGCCCAGGGTCTCTTCGCCGCCTTGCGCGAGTTGGATCGGAGGAAAGCGGACGTGGTATTTGTGGAGGGCATTGGAGACCATGGTGATGTGGCGGCGGCTGTTATGAATAGGTTACGCAAGGCAGCTTCAGAGATAAGATCGTGACCAACGCCAATGCTATATGGATGATGGCCCTGTCCTCCATGCTCTGATTGCTATTCTAGAATTTTAACCTTCAAGTCGTGATAAGTAAGAAAGAGTCAACTGTTCATTAATTCTTTTGTTTTCAAAAAAAAAAAGAACGAGAAGAGACAAATAAACAGCTATAAAATCTACAACCCCTGTCGCAGCCAGTCCGTCAACTTGGCCTTGCCCAACTGCGCCAGATTATTGACTCCTTGCTCGCTTAGATCAATGCGGGTCAGGTTAACGTCCTGCGTGGGCGCCTTGCTGACTCGGTGCACAATGATAGTAGGATCTGTCTCAAGGATGATTCCTGCATCGACAATCTCATCAATAGCCAGTGAGACAAGGTCGTAGTTCTCAATAATGGTACGTTTGTCGACGGATTGTCTGTTAATTTTTTTTAAATCAACAGGTCAGTAATGAATTATGGAATGGTAAGACTAGGAGGGAGAGAAACTGACTTGAACAACAAATGTAGCGAATCTCTAAGAGCCAGAATAACGTTGTATAGCAATACCTCGTTTTCGTCTACGCCACCCACCACGTACATCATCACGTCCGACTCTAGCTTGTATAGCACGATCCGGTTATCGTACAGGATGATGTCGCCCGTCTGCTTGGACGTCTTTTCAAGTAACCCCTTCTCAAATGTTTTTTGCGATTTTACGTCGGGATACGGCGATTGAGTTGCTATGTTACTGGGTCAGCAAGTTATTAGTGGCAGTTGGTATTTGGGTAAAGGGAGAAAAGGAGGGAAAGAGAGAAAAGGGGGGAGTGGGGCATACCACTGCCCGCGACTGAATGCGGCGCATTGTAGTATTTGGCAAAGATGCGCGACCCATCATCCACGCTCAGAATGATGATGGCGTTGACGGATGATAGTGACATCGTGGGTGCCATGGTGGGCAAGGAAGGGGGTGGGGCGCTGCTGGAGGCGTGACGAAAGAATTGGGAGCCGATGATCAGCGGTATTCCAAATTTGCTGAGTTGTGGCGGGCTATTTGCACCGTTCTTTCGTTCTAGTCTCTGTAATTTGGTTGTCGTGCGTATTTCGGGATATGTAACCTGAACGTGTCGATCTGGTGGACTCGATCAGTGGGCAAAGTTGTTTTGGAGCCAGCTATCACACCTCACGAGCTGGGAATTCACTGCGTCACATGCAATCGCATGCGTTTGAGGTTCGGATCATCTTGGGCTTTGCTGAATAACAAATGATATGCAAGTATTGCGAGTTTCCGTTGAGATGCGGTTGTACAGTGTGCGTACGGAGTAATGTGGCAGTAGCCTAACGGTGGTAGGCTACCGCCGTTAGGGTACCTCCTATGATCCGGTGTCGGAAGCAAGTTTTTTTTGGACTGGAGTAGGAGATTACCGGAGTAAAGTCCACCCTAACATAGGCGTCGCTATATCCACGTGAATATGAATTCAAATCAAAGCCAGAGGTCTCCTGGTACTCAAGTGATAAAATTGATCTAATTGAGGGCTATCTATCGATTTTGCCGTCCAATTCTGCCAACACAGATCCCTACGCATTTGTATCGAAGTATTGGTTTGAGGGGAATGAATGAGTGGGTCTAACTCCGGTGATCTCCTGCTCCGGTCCAAATCCTTTTGCTTCCAGGTTCCTGGGCGAGTGCTTGGGACACAGCATTTGGTTGTCTTTGGGGGCTCAAAGTCCGTTCTGGCATCAATTTAGGATTCCCTGATTTGATTGGGTAGCCTGTCCTTGACGCGGGGGTCGCGGTCGCGTCATGACACGTGCTACCCTTGTTCGGATTGAAAAAGTGGCGCGTCGCGGCACCCCACATAGGATCTCCCGCCGAGCAGGGGGCCATCATCACGCTTAGCAGATTTTTTGGGCTACATTTCTCAGTTGTCTAGAGTGGAAAAAGTTGCCTGAGAGGGAATGTTGCGACTATTGTGAAAAGGTTCCAAGAGAGACAAAGGAACGGGGAACTGGACAAAATGTCGTCTCGTCGGGCCCAGTCAGGTAACCCCCGCAACAACCGAACTACGCGCGCCTCGCAAGTGGCATCTAGCCCACTACACTACGAGTCCTCACCCGCAAACGGCGCCAATGATAACGATAATAATAACAATGTGTCCTCGCCCCTGCGACAGGATACAGAGAGCCAGAGCCAACAGCAGCAGCAGCAGCAGCAGCAGCAGCAGGAGCAACAGCAACAAGCACTACCCAGTTCACCGCTGCGGCGCATGACTGACTCCCAATCGACGCGCAACGACGATGATGACAATAACAACTTCAACGACGGGGATGGGGACCGCACGCCGCGAGCTAGCGGTTCCCGGGGCTTGGCCGGCACATCTTCACCCATTCGATACGATCCGAGCTCGAGTCCGGGCCGCAATGTTGGGCAGTCAGAGTTCCGCAGCGAGAGCAGCAACTTGTTTGTAGGGGACAACTCGGCTACGCCACGAGTGCGGAAGAAGCGCCGAGGAGATCTCAACTCGGACGTGTTCGGATCTGATGTTCGAAATGGTCGTAATAATCAGGTTATCCTCGATGGGGCGGGCCGCGTGACGCATCAGTTGAACTCGGACACGCGCACCTTCTCCAACCTAGACCCCAACACTTCCGAGGCTAATGCTCTTGGGGGAAACCAGGGAGCGGTGCTCTTTGGTACGCACGTGTCGGTGGACGACAGTTACGCCGCCTTCAAGGACTTTATCCGCAACTTCACTCTCAAGTACCGCATGTGGGCTCAGGGCCTGAGGACGGAACAGACTGATGCGGATCCGGATGCTGGTCGTAAGCCTTACTGGGAAGAACTGCAGAACGTGTTGGCCTTGGGTGCTCGAGTGACCAATGTCAATATTGCTGATCTCAAAATCTACCCGCCTACACTCAAGCTGTGGTATCATGTCCAGCAGTTCCCTCATGAGATTATTGCCATTATGGACCAGGTCATTCATGATTTCATGATCGAGCTGGCTCAGGCAGAGGATGCAAGACAAAGGAGCCAGAGCCTGAGTCAAATTCAGAGCCAAAATCAGGGTCACAGTCAGGGCCATGGTCATCACTCTTCACAGCAACGGCAGAATCAGCAAACGGGCAACACACCCAGCTCCGACATGCAATTCCCTAGCTCAGAACGTGGGGACGAGGCACCTACACCGTCTCAGCAGCAGCAGCAGCCCCAACAACAACAACAACAACAACAACAACAACAACAACAACAACAACAACAACAACAACAACAACAACAACAGAGGGGATCGCTGGCGACAACATCACGCAAGCTAGAAGCCCAAGTGCTGGATACAGTCTACCTCGTTCGACCCTATGGCCTGGACTCGGCGACCAACATGCGTGAACTTAACCCATCCGACATGGAGAGATTGATTTGTATCAAGGGCCTGGTAATTCGCACCACGCAAGTGATTCCGGACATGAACAAAGCCTTCTTCCGCTGCAACGTCTGTAACCATTCCGTCGTGGTCGAGCTGGACCGGGGCAAGATCCGTGAGCCTACCACATGTCCACGCCCCATTTGTGAGGCTGCCAACTCTATGCAGATCATCCACAACCGCTGCGAGTTCTCGGATAAACAAGTCATCAAACTGCAGGAGACCCCCGATGCCGTGCCCGCTGGACAAACCCCACATTCTGTCTCCGTTTGCGTGTATAACGAACTGGTGGATTACTGCAAAGCTGGTGACCGCGTCATGCTCACCGGCATCTACCGTGTCAATCCCGTCCGCATCAACCCGCGCATGCGTACCGTCAAGAGCGTCTACAAGACCTACGTCGACGTGGTTCATATTACCAAGGTAGACGAGAGACGTCTGGACATCGACATATCTACCCTGGACCACCACGATCATGACCCTGACTCTCAGGACAACGATAACCGTCTCTCCGAGACCCGTAAGATCCCTCCGGATATGGAGGAGAAGATCCGTACCACGGGGGCTCGTCCTGATATCTATGATCTCCTCGCTCGCTCTCTGGCGCCTTCCATCTTCGAGATGGACGACGTGAAAAAGGGAATCCTTCTCCAGATGTTTGGCGGTACCAACAAGACTTTTGAGAAGGGAGGCAGTCCACGTTATCGAGGAGACATCAACGTGCTTCTCTGTGGTGATCCTTCCACTGCCAAGTCTCAGTTGCTCAAGTACGTGCACAAGATCGCCCCTCGGGGTGTCTACACGTCTGGCAAGGGCTCTTCAGCCGTCGGTCTTACAGCTTACGTTACACGTGACCCAGAGAGTCGTCAGCTAGTCCTCGAGTCTGGCGCCCTCGTTCTATCTGACGGCGGTGTCTGCTGCATCGACGAGTTCGACAAGATGTCTGACGCTACTCGTTCCGTACTCCACGAAGTCATGGAGCAGCAGACCGTTTCCGTCGCCAAAGCAGGCATCATCACAACCCTCAACGCCCGCACTTCCATTCTTGCCTCTGCCAACCCCATCGGCTCTCGTTACAACCCAGATCTACCTGTCCCCAATAACATCGATCTCCCCCCTACGCTGCTATCCCGTTTCGATCTCGTCTACCTTATCCTCGACCGCACCGATGAGAACCAGGACAAGCGGCTAGCTCGCCACCTATTGTCCATGTACCTGGAAGATAGCGTCGAGTCTGCTGCCTCCATTTCCAACAAGGAGGTCCTTGATGTCCAATTCCTCACTTCTTACATCTCCTGGGCCCGCTCCCATATCCAGCCTGTCATTTCCTCCGAAGCCGCTACCGCCTTTGTAGACCACTACGTCGCCATGCGCAACCTCGGCCAGGACGTTCGACAGGCTGAGAAACGCATCACCGCCACCACCCGCCAGCTAGAATCTATGATCCGTCTAGCCGAGGCTCACGCCAAGATGAGGCTTTCCCCAACTGTTACGCGCGAGGACGCTGACGAGGCGAACCGGCTCATCCAAACCGCTCTCAAGACTGCGGCTACGGACGCCCAGGGACGTATTGACATGAGTATTCTGACCGATGGCACGAGCTCGCTAGATCGGAAGAAGAAGGCGGAACTCAAGTCTGCCTTGCTAGCCCTGTTGGACGAGATGACGAGCGGCGGCCAGAGCGTAAGGTGGAGCGACGTGAGCAGGAGGTTGAGCGAAGGCGCGAGTGTAGAGGTGGGGCATAGCGAGTTTGGGGAGACGATGAGGGCGTTGGAGATTGAGGGGACCGTGGCCGTTTCAGGGGAGGGTGCTAGGAGAATGGTCAGGAGGGTTACGGGGGTTTGATTTATGAACGAATGATTATGAATGCGAGATGATGAAGAAATGATGGAAAAACAGATGAGCGTCTACGTGCTGATGAATTACGGAATCGCAATGGAGGTGTATGGAAAAGCGGAGGAGGGCGGAAATGTGAACAGAAATAATCGGTGCATCATCAGAGTTCGGGTACGAGTAACGAGATAACGGACGGACCTATGCATGCATGCTGTATTGTCTCTATTGTGTCTATTCTACCAATAAATGGTAGGCGTCACATTCACTGTCGAATCAACGTGATGATCTCACTGGTGCCCTCTTGTAAGCCCTGTACCAAAAAAAAAAACTTGACCTGAACTAAATCTGGAATTTCCGGTAAAGTTACTGACTATCTTTGCATTCAATTACTTGAA
>JAOYMO020000004.1:0-11615 GCA_025802455.2 Iodosphaeria phyllophila | reverse complement strand
GGGTTGGTGGGGGGGGGGGGGGGGAACTGGGCTCTTCCCTCTTTTTTTTCTCCTTTCTGTGCCCGCCGCCGCTGCTGTTGTTGCCCTACGATAACGTCGCGAAAGGGTGGCCGAAGCAGGATTTCAAGTTTGGTCGTTGCTTCAAGTCAGCCCGATGCAAGCTGCTGCGTCTCCGGAACAGCTCTCTGAACGAGGGAGGTACAGAGATGTGGATACGACGTATTCGGTTCAGTACGTCAGTATTGTACGGTACGCTGTCGCAACTTGCTGTTGTTGCTTGCATCCGCAGCAGCAGCAGCGCAACCCGGAGATAAGCTCTCAGATAGGGACCGGATCTCCCTCTGGAATCAACCAATCTCCTTGGATCAGCCCTGGTGGGCTTCCCTCGCTGACCTTCCGTATGGGGCATGAGCCGCCGTGGAACAACGGAACTGAGCCCGGGCCGATGTCTGATCCCTTCCCTCCAATGTTCTATGCCAAAGCTCAGGTGGGGCTGGCGAGGATGATCTATCCCCCCCTTCGTCCATTCCTTCCATGAGCGCAACTGTGACGAACATGACTTGATTTCGTGAGGTATCTAAACAATATCATCTTGGAGCTAAGAATAGTCTCACTTAGTTGATTTCTCTTGTTCATACTCTTTACGCTCCTTCTTTCACGAAAAGCTGTATCTTTCTCCCTATCTTATGGTCATGATGTATGCGAGGCCGTCAAGGTGGACATGTTACCTCAACTACTGACCCCTTTTCTTTCTTCCCTGTTCGGTTCGACTTCAGGTCCCCTATATCCATCGAGAATGCCATCTCACTACTTCATCGGTTCCAGTAGGTTACCTTGATAGGTAACCGATATGGTTCTCAATATGGAGGCCACTCTAATAGAGTGTTCAGCATCAGGGAATGTCTTCCTCATCTTCCCCAAACCCAAAACTAAATCCGCCCCCACTCGACTCATCCGTACCCTCATTCGGGCCAACCGCAACCTCCCAACGCCGCTTTTTGCCGTTTGCCTTTCGCTCAATTTCATCGAAGGCTTCGTCAAGCAGTTGCGACCGCCTTTCTCGAAGTCGGTTCACAAAAAGATCGTAGGGACTCTCAATGTCCCTCGAAAACCCAGTCACCTGGTCGGGCTTGTCTTTCAGGAAAGATAGAACGTGCGCCAAGTGTTTTCTCGAATCCGTGACGAAATTCTGTGTCAAGGCAATGCCTCCTTCCAGGTTCACTACCAAATGCCTGTAAACTGGTCAGAACGGCTTCTTCCACGGGTAACGAGAGCAAGGGGCTGAGCAGGAATAAGACGGATACTGACCACCATCCATTTGGGACAAACAGTAGCTCTCCTGCCTTGCAAATGCCCTCCACACATCCCGCGGTTTGCCGTGCTTCTGCATGGAATGTGAGGAGATACTCGGCAATGCTAAGTGGTGAGGTAACTTCGCTTTTGTCTTCGGACACGAAGACACCTGGAGGCTGTGGTACGCTAGGAGGGAACATGAGCCAATATTTGGATCCCTGAATCACAGCGTTCCATGCGTTTGTTCCATTGGGGTCCTTGTGAAAAGTTGAGCCGCTGCGTTCGGGTCCGATAACTGGATAAATCAGTACAAGCCTCACATAAGGAGGTTAGAGAAACTAGGCTACTAACTCAACCAGCGATGTGCAGGACGCTCCTCCCTTAAAAGTTGAAATACGTCCTCGCCAAAGCATTCTGGGGGCCAGTAGGCTGCACTCTCGTTTGGCCGAACCTTGAGTCCCATCTTTTCCGCGAACTTCCGATCGAAAAGATAGAGTGGTGACTCATCTTGGTTTGCCACGCAATACTCGTGGTACACTGAAAACGGCCAGTCCACGGCTTCCGCGCGAAACTTAACTGCCGAGTACTTTTCCTTCAAGTTTAGAATGTTCCAATCTTTGTATACTGGCCATGACTTGATATAGTCGGTCAAGATGAACGGTGTATCACTCCAGTCTTGCAGGAATTCCTCATGACTCAGCTTCGAGAGCCTGCTCATTTGGTTTCTTTGGGGAATATGACTTGTGAATCTCTTGAGACTAACATGGCTGCATGCGAAGGGACGCTATTATTCTGATGTCAGCAGCTACTCGAAGTGTGACCTTAGCCTGGACTGCTGATGACTCACATGTATGACATCGGAAAACACGTTGCCGCAGTCCAACTTCGTCTCCTTTTGCGAACTCTTCGAAATTGTGTTCCGCCAGGTTCCTCTCCATTTCGGTCGCTCTGATGATGATGATTCTGTGCTGCTGACAAGTTAGATGTTATCTTGCCATCTTACGAAAGCCTGCAGAATCAAGCCAATGTCGGGGCAAAGCAGGAAGTGTACAAAGGACAGATATTGTTGTGTATGATTCTGTGATATGTGGTTCATTATCTGCTCTTCTCTATGATCCTACTTGGGGAGGCTTCAAAAATACGCGTGTCCCCTGAGCCGCCCATATTAGGTGTGCAGCACGAACGAGGGAAGGAAAAGAAAGGGAAGATACCTCAGGAAGATTGCTTTCCACAGTTCATCTAGGCTGCAGAAACAGTAGAGAAATTTGCATGTTGAACCAAGGCATCTCAGCGAGTTTGCATCTAATATATACTCTTCCAGGATCTGTTGGATCAACTCATCAGGCAGCCGTCCCAGGGTTCCAAGAGTCTGGCGGGCATCGGGTCCTTGGGAGAAATATTTGTTGCCTAACGGTTTTACGCCTAGGGGGTGAATCGGTATAGATTCGGTAGATATTGAACCGAATTCTTGCTTTCGAGAAGTCATGTCTCCAGGTAGATTCGCAATTAGCTGGCCACCAGGGTGCGCCTGTTCAAGATCTTGAGAAAGCAACATGGGTTGAAGATAGTGAGTTCGCGATGGATTGGGGAAGATTTCTCCCTGCTCGTTACTCTTGGATAATTTTTGATATCCCTAGGCATCACTCAGTAGTGCAAAAGAATAAGATAAGGAAGGTGCGATCGGATCATATCTTTCCGCGGAATCACAGTGCCCGTAACAAGTACCGATACTGCACAAAAATCCATAGTGAAGGCAAACAAATTTGTGGTCGTGGTCTGTGCGCCACACAAATTTTAGCGTGCCCCGCAGACATCATTGTCGGTGGGGCCTGCCACCATCTAACGATGCTAGTGTCGACTCGAAATTTTTCGGGCTTTGACATAAATTTCCTCTCCCTCCCCAACTTCTTCGCAACCAAAACCAACTTACGACACAAGCAACACGCGACAAGACCGACACTCTCCATCTAGTGGGAGTGCATTCTGGTCTTTAAAACACAACTAAAGACTTCCAGCCTACAGTCGTCGTCCGCGACGATAGTTCTCTCTCGATCAAGCCAGTGCGCTTGCATCGAGACCTCTTCACAGCCACCAATATGGCTGACGATAAAGGTGGCCTGGATATTCCCCAGGGTATGTGTGCACTCTTCTATTCCTCATCTTCGCTCTGGATTTGATGCATTACTGTACTGGTCTTGCTCTCTTGCGAATACGATGATCTTGCTTGCGGTTGCCCTCATCGGTGTGCATCAGCGTCAGCATGGTTGTCGCAGTCACCGGCGCAAATGCCCCTCCTTCCACTCCCGGAGACCCCTCATAACCCTGGCCTATCGCGCTTCTTCTCACTTGTGCAGCAAGCTAATCATATTTTTTCTGTACTGCAGACCAAATTGAGTCCAACTACGATGAAACGGTATGGACCTGAATCATATTTCTTACATGTTTCTGCAGATGCAGACTATCGATTCTGCCGACGTGCTACATGCCTCGCATACTGTCATGGCTTAACATGGCCCATGCTCGAAATGAGACTGCATGTTCGGTGGCACATTGGAGAGTGCAGGGAGAGACAATACCAGTTACAGTATACTGACTCCGAACAATGTGCAGGTTGACTCCTTTGATTCGATGGACTTGAAGCCGGAGCTTCTCCGTGGTGTCTATGCCTACGGTTTTGAGCGCCCGTCTGCTATTCAGCAGCGGGCTATCATGCCTGTCATCAAGGGTAGGTTATCAAATAGAAATTATTATCAATAAAATCCAATCATAGATACCCAAGAAAGCTAACAGGGCCGCACAGGCAACGATGTCATCGCCCAGGCCCAATCCGGCACGGGTAAGACGGCTACTTTCTCCATTTCGGTTTTACAGAAGATCGATCCCAATGTGAAGGCCTGCCAAGCCCTTATCCTCGCTCCTACTCGCGAGTTGGCTCAGCAGATCCAGAAGGTGGTGATCGCTATTGGCGATTTCATGTCGATCGAATGCCATGCCTGCATTGGTGGTACCAGTGTCAGAGATGACATGAAGGCTCTTCAGGACGGTCCTCAGGTCGTCGTTGGTACTCCTGGACGTGTCCATGACATGATCCAGCGTCGCTTCCTGAAGACGGACAGTATGAAGATGTTCGTTCTCGATGAGGCCGATGAGATGCTTTCTGTAAGTTTCGAAGTTCCCTTCTTGATGATTGTCGCATACTAATACCTCATCCTTTTCTTTTTTCCCCAGCGTGGCTTCACCGAGCAAATCTACGACATTTTCCAGCTCTTGCCCCAGTCGACTCAGGTCGTTCTGTTGTCTGCTACTATGCCTCAGGATGTTCTGGAGGTCACCACCAAGTTCATGCGCGATCCCGTTCGTATCCTTGTCAAGAAGGCCGAACTTACTCTCGAAGGTATCAAGCAATTCTACATTGCCGTCGAGAAGGAGGACTGGAAGCTCGACACTCTTTCCGATCTCTACGAGACCGTCACTATTACTCAGGCCGTCATCTTCTGCAACACCCGCAGAAAGGTCGACTGGCTTACTGACAAGCTGACTGCTCGCGATTTCACCGTATCTGCCATGCACGGTGATATGGATCAGGGACAGCGTGACCTGATTATGAAGGAGTTCCGATCCGGTTCCTCTCGCGTTCTGATTGCCACCGATCTGCTCGCTCGTGGTATCGATGTTCAGCAGGTGTCTCTGGTCATCAACTACGATCTCCCCGCTAACCGTGAGAACTACATCCATCGTATCGGCCGTGGTGGTCGTTTCGGCCGAAAGGGTGTTGCCATCAACTTCGTCACCGCTGACGATGTGCGCATGATGCGTGAGATTGAGCAGTTCTACAGCACCCAGATCGAGGAGATGCCCATGAACGTTGCTGATCTCATCTAATCGGTTGCCCCCACTTCTTTCGTCATTTCCCTTTCCCTTTCTCCCTTGACCAAAGAAACCACTACCCCCTCTATTGCTCTCCCATAGAGAGCCTTTTCTTTCCTTGCGTTTTCCTCGCTGCTTATATGGTCTCTTCGGCGACTATTGCGTCTTCATAGACGGACGTTTAGGTCCGTTGGCGGATGTGCCTGCGGTCTGCCATGAGCAGGCGAAGGCAGGCAATCGGCCATGAAAAAAAAAGGATCGGATGCATGGGGAGTTTGCGCGGCTAATGAAGGTGCACACATGTGAGGGTGCATGATACTGGTCGGAATAGACTCTTTTCACATTACTGGGATTTTTCGCAATGCGATGGGGCTGTAACTATGGACTCAGTCTTCAATGAGAACGTGAAAAAGAAAACCTGAACGATGTTGGTGCAATTGTGATGTAATTTGTTTAGTTGCTGTGATGGAACCTCTACCAGTATCTCGACGTATGACGTATCATGTCAAACATCACGAGTGGTTCAGAGAAGATATGGCAAGAAATCGGGGGGTTGTCATTAGTCCCTAGGCTGTGGACAGACTTCGGGACACTCAAATTTGAGTGTCCCAAAGCAAAATCCATCCGCGATCTAGGGGATATTAATTTTCGAGGGCTAGCTTCGACCTGTCCTCCACCACACAACCCTCTTTACTCATTCCGAAAACGAAAATGAAACGTACCAAATGTTACGTAGGGAAGACATGAACGGGGTTGGGTCCCTTCCTAACTGGAAGACCGGAGCTTAGTTAGTCCCTTTACGGCCTATGCAGCTGACCAAGCCACCGACAGACCAGTCCCAAGTACCCAGCGACTCAAATCTCACTATCGCGAAGGACCGTCAGCAGACGCGTCAGATACACAGTCTCGATCGGCTAACGGCTTTTATGGGCCTCGAAGCTCTGATTATAGCTCCCGCTTGCAAATGGATATGCATACGGGCACCGGTAGGTCCAGCTCCGTCCCTCTGGAAGTCTGTCTTAAAAATGCTCCGCTGAGAACCAGTGTTGCTGGACAGACTTGGGGGAGACGACGATAGATATAGCTAGAGCTCTTCGTGTGCGCGCATTCCCAACATCCGGGGTGCAAGCCGCGGGGGACGCGAGGCCCGTGGTTTACTCGCGGCGCTCTTGGCGCGTACTAACGACTTTGCTTGTCGAAGGGCTTGCGGGGAGACGGAGGTAGATGTATAGCTCAAGCGCTTTGCAGACCTAAATCCCCACCACCCGGGGTGCAGGCAGCGGTTCTCCTCATCTCGCTGGTATAAAACGTGTCAGTTCCCCTCACTAACGGTCTTCGAGCAGAGCTGCTCTAGTCATATTCCGTTGGTTTGAGAGGAACAAATTACCAACACCGCCGCCCCGATACTTTCCCCTTTGGAACAGTATATACAGTAGATTCGTCGGTTTCCTGCCCACCGTTCACTATAATCCTACACGTAGCCACAATGCATTTTGCAACCCTGCTCAGCCTGGCTTTCTCAAGCCTCTGCTCCCTCGCCGCCGCCGACTTCCCCCACGCCGCCGTGAAGTTCTGCTACTCGGACTCCGAGTGCAGCACCTTGCACATCGTCGGCCACGATCCTCACCCGGTGCCTGCCAAACTGCGCAACGTGACGCTCGTGGAGGTGGCCAAAGGGTACGAACTCTGGGCCCACGATGACAGGGGCCAGGTTGTGTAAGTCCCAGTCCCTTGACAATCTGTCCAGGAAAGGGGAAGAAACGTTACGGTGGAATGGTTGGCGAATACAATGCGACGTTGGAGATGGCGCTTGCTAATGGGAGAAAAATTGAAGAATCGCGCCGGGCAAATATCCGACGTTCGCGAAGAACGTCACGTATGGCGGCCCTGACGTGCCGTTTGGTCGGTTTGCGAGCGCGGTCAAGGTCTATATTCAGGCGAACTAGACGGTTTGGTGCGAGGGGGGAGTGGAAGGGGGAATGGAAGGGGGAATAGCTGGGTAGCTTGACAGGGTTGGGTTTTCCATTTCTGCCATTGGTTTGGGTTCTTACAGAGGGGTAGGACGCTATTGAATTGCTTCGTTTCTCTTTGGGCTTGGTCGGAGTTGTGGGTGTGAAGTATAGGCTCGCATGGCTGTCTGGTCGGCTTTGAACGGGGACGAGAATCAGTTGTTCCAGCTGGGTCTGTCTCTTACAGGGCTGAGAGGCGGTATCGATCAGGATGCAATATGATGGCATCGCTAGTCGAGAAAGATAATATCACAATCTTCAAAGAGAACAAACGCTCGAGGAGAAGCATCTCCTATAATCGACACATCATAGATCAGATAGTTCGAGTGATGGAACCTATAGACGCACCGGTGCGAGAACAAGATCTACAGGAGACAAAAGACTGCTACCAGTGTGCTCCGAAACCTCGACCTGCCCATTGGTTATTGATAGAACCACGACGAAAATGTTTACCGGGTAGGCACCCTCCCGGGTGCGAAGCTTCCACCACGAAGACCGCACCGCGTCCTTTCACCGGCAGCCCATGCCACGAGCAAACAACCCAAAATCGATCAGATATCTCCTCCAGAGTGCGCGAAAGATACGACCCCAAAAAGAAAAGAAAAAAAACTGCAAAACCATGAAAGTAAAATAAAAAGATTCGTGGGCCCACCTCCCAGAAAGAACGATGAGCCCCCTCGCCGTCCCCGTGTAGTGCCAGGGGATGGGTCCTCGGCCATTTATTCGTCACGCGGAGCGATTGCGACACACGCCTTTGGCCACTACGCCATCCGCGCTTCTTGGTACTCCAACGACTCCGTGCTCTGGTGATGGTACCTAGGTCTATTTGGATAGATGGCGTAGGGTGCAGTGGTTTGTGGCGGTTTGATTGGGTGCTCGACGGTGGTTGCCTGGGGTGGAAGGGTGCGGGCGGTGCGGAAGATATGTGTACTTGACTGCTGTTGCCTGGAATGAAGCTCGACGAACGGCTGGCGAATGGTAGAGGACTTGTAGCCGGGATAGATGTCCTCCGCTGCGGATTCTGCGGATTCTGCGCAAAAGTCATATCAGCCACCTACTGTCCCTAAGCCAAACTGTCCAACTCGAGCCCGATCTACCGCGGACGGTTTTTGATATCACAGTCATGCAGGCCATAAGTGATAAAGACAGGTGGTTATGTGGATTGGAAGACCTGCTGTGCTCGAGATGAGAACAGCGTCTCTGATGTCGGGGAATGGAACCAGGGGCTAAGGCTTATGGCATCTCCTCTTATCTGTGTGTTCCGCTGTTTCTCTGTCCCACTTGCTTTTCCCCACACAACCTAGCATAATCCCCACGTATTCTATTTATTCGTGCATCTTGATGCATTTCAAACTTCCCGAGACTCGACATGGCTCGCATGCGGAGATTGCCCACTGTAGTTCTCACCATTTATACCAGAAGCAAGAGGCTGTTCGGTGAGATTATCGCAGGCGGTAACATTGCCCCAGGGCTCTCTTCGATAGGAACAGGCCTCGGGCCGGCCCTTGAAACCCTAAGTACGTAGCGCTCACTTGGATATCGAATTAAGTTTTGCAGTTATTCAGTACCTTGCGGTTTTGGGGATAGGAAGAGGGTAATGATTAGTGCAAGAGTTATAACCACGAGGGAGTGGCCTGCCGCTTTGCAGAGGGCATTGGTAGAACATCTGGATTGGGAAGAAAGGTAAGGTTTTTTTGGCTATTGATCAATGCATTTTTAGCATCCTAGCCAGAACCATGCGAACTAGAGCCACGTTCAACAACTTGTACACCGGCCTAATTCATCACTGACCCATAATCACACACGTCATCACCCTACCCTCACCCCACTAAACCCCATCCTCATCCTCATCCAGCACCACTGCCCTCAACTCCTCATCCCTCGCCCAGTCAACCCCACTCCCCGCCACAATCGCGCTCGCCGTCGCCTTCATAATCCTCCACTTCCTGCGGCTCGCCCTGACCTGCTCCCCCAACCCCTTGATCTCCTCCCCCCACTCCCCGTCCCCCTCTTCCCCGTCCCCGATCGCCTCCGCCCGCTCCGTCTCCCCCACTACCCGCAAGAGCTCTTGCGCTCTCTCGCTGTTCGCCGCGCTGAGCCGCAGCGCCTCCGCTTCCACGTCGATGAGCGCCTCTAGCGTGCTGCGCAGGGCTACGTCGTGGGTTGCGAGGGCGAGGCTGGCGGTGTCGCGTGCGCGGACTAGCGGAGCGAGGTCTTGGGATAGAATGGAGGGGTTGTCGGGGGTCTGGTGGACGGCGCGGAGGATGGGCTGGGCCAGGAGGACGCCCTCGGGCGGACTCAAGCTCCAGGCTGAAGGCTGGGACGTCCGTTATCGCAATACGTGGATCAAGGAACTCGATCTCGTCGAGCCCGACACGGATCTAAAGGACTGATCCGGATCAAAATGAAAGAGGAGCGGAGAAATAACATCTCCGCTCCTTTTTTTGGATCAACAACAAGCGATGTATTGCGTGGTCAAGGAGCCTGGAAAAGCCTCTGTCCGCCCGCTGCCGAAGCCTGCCAGACATACGGCAGACCCTGGGGATCCACCGCTTCGCCGGACTCCGGCGGAATGAAGCATTCTTCAATTTTCTTTTTTCCCTCAAGTACCATATATTTCCTTCTCCCCATACTCTTATCCTCTTTCCTCTCATCACCAGATGCTCAGGTCTTCTCATTTTCATACATGACGACGATGACCCAGTAATCACGTATTAATGGAGGTGGAGTACTCATCCATCATTCAACGCTTTCGATCTTGGGGGTAAACATATGACGTCTTTCAATGGTGGCAATTCAACTTTCACGTTTAATGGCAAGTCATCCCGACTTAGCTCTTTCAGATGGAGTCAGCCCTTTGTCAAACCGTCAACTCATCGGTACTTTGGAGCGCAACGGGTCTGTCTAACGGTCCTCACACAGCCGTTGTGGCTCCCAGCCTAACGCAATTACCATCGTCGATGGTTTTATGTGAGTGAATTCGCAGACAGCTTATTTGTCGACATTACTTATCGCGCGGGGTTTACTCTCTACCTCCTCTATCTACAGCGTTTTCATACCCGAATCATTCGATCCGAGCTTGCCCGCAACTACTAGTGCGACAGATTTTCAGGCAGTCAGCATTCCGGCTTCTTACTCCACCTCATCGTTCGTGCACCCAAAAAAATCACCGAACATCGTGGCTATTGCCCTGGGAGTAACAATACCTCTGGTCTGCATTATCATGGCAATTATTGGGATCTGGTTCTACACTCGCGTGTACAAACAACGAAAATGGAAAGACGAATATCGCAGAACAATCTTATGGGGCACCTCAACGCGGTTGTGGTTTGACGGACAATTTATTACTCCTGAGACTTGTACTTCATTAAATCGGTCATCTGCCTCGGCTCAGCTACTGTCTCCACCTATCGTATCATCGGCGACAGCTGAAAGCGGCAATGTAAGCTTGGATACAACACAAAATGCGAGTGTGGACCTTCAGATGCAAGTGTAACGGATTGAGGTACTCTGAAGTATGTGTTTCCCGCTTATCTGCATGATCTGGAGATATAGACTTATAAGATTTGATGGTGGACGAACTCCAGTTGATCTAAATCTTTTTTATTAGGAAGAAAGTTCCACCCCCCAATAGCCCAATCGTTCTACCTGAAAGCTCAAGACTGCCCGGTCCTTTCAGAACGAAAGCAAAGAGCAGTTTCCTTCTCCAACTATTCGGCCGTCCTCGTCTTCCGCCAGGTAACCCTCACCGTCTCTCCATTGTCTGATATGCCCACACCACGAATCTCGGTTGTTTAATATCAAGTCGGGGGATGCAACGAATTGGATGATACAGAGTTTGACGACTTTATGACTTTATGACTGTGACTATAGTTAAGCTATCTCTATCATATCTAACGCCCTTTGATGATCCTTCACAGTCTTTTATGAATTTTAGTTCTATAGTTACATTGCGGAAGGTCCGTGTGCGCTGGTGCTATATCACCCATCACTTGGCGTAGTTCTACGGCAGGTATTCGCCTGAGTTGTATTCAGGAACTGACTACCGTTTTATCTCCTTCCTATATAATCTATCTAACTATACGCTAAAATGGTCTGACTTGCATCCCGGAATTCGTGTGTGCCCTTGTAAGTTGTAACAATCCTTCTTTGACCTGCGCCTCCGACGAGATGTACCCCATACAAAATGATAGATTTAGAAATTTGGACCTAACAAAGCGCACGCTTGGGTCCTAACGGATTACAAAATACAGGACAAACAAACAAAGAACTTGAACGCCCGACAGTCCGAGACGTAGGAACAAACGCGGAGAATACATGGACTCGCTGGAGACGTACACCCGAATGAGGGATAGGAAGCCGTTAAGAAGGCGCGACCATGCTGGAGGAACTGACGGCGGAACTGAGACTCGCCCGGGAAAATCACCGCCAACAGGGGGAGGCCGA
>JAOYMO020000003.1:167411-186217 GCA_025802455.2 Iodosphaeria phyllophila | reverse complement strand
ACTTAGCGCCGCGACGCCCCTTTGTGAATCGGATTCTCAAACCAGTCCCCTACTTTCGCGCTTGCGCGCTCTGCCTAAGGGCAAGACAGACCGAAAGCACAGTCGAGAGATTAAATCCGAGCCTGAAACAGACCAGGATACCTCCGACGGGTCTAGAACGATGAACTTGCGTCGCCGGCCCGGTCGAACAGACCCGACTTCGACTTCCAGAGATCCAACGTCGGGTTCCGCTCCCAAGAAGCGTGGCGCCCGATCACGGAAGAACCCTCCCGTCGAGGAACAAGCGTATGAACCGTCGCCCGCGGAGGCTAGCGCTATCGTCGAAGGCGATGAGGTGCCCGCGCAAGACCTGGACTGGGAGAGCGGGGCGCTGGCGTGGGGACTTGTCGCGTTGGGGGGCTTGGGTGTTGCGGGTGCGGGTGTTTGGGGCGCTGAGTGTGTCGCGCGGTAGGATGGTCTGCGATCTGAGATTTGAACAGGTTGGGGGTATGTGCTGGCAGGTTCTCTTATTGGTCTTGTGAGGGGTTTACGCAAATTCGATTTGATACCCGTGATATGAGCATGGTGGGATACGTGGTATGAGGATACCAGGCGTTAAGGGATGGATGGGCGGCTTTGTATATGAAAGCGAGGAATTTCTCTTCTATAGATGGGATAGTTTATTTCGTAGTTCATGCATGTTGTCCGTGTTGGACTCTGATCTGGTTCATCACAGTCGTGTTAACCTGATCCCCAGCCACGGGGAGAACGTACAAATATTTACGATGTAGAGATTCTCAATTTTCCGTGTATTTTCGCTCTCGCTTCTGCAGTGTTGGTCAGCTTACAGGCGATCGGGCACCTCTCTGACGATGGGGTCAGTGGGAAGAGGCATTTTGGCTGTGGCTGTGGCAATGGTTTGGATGCCGTGCCTGGATCCGCTTTGCTTCTTGGACAATCCTGCAACGATGGCCTCTTTTCATTTCTTGAGAGGAACACCAGGTTTACGGATAGTGGGCACTCACTTCGCATGTGGTGACTTATGGGAGACCGCCAAACAAAATGGAAATCACAAATTTGGCATACCTCCACGCATCCGAGAGCGAATAGCCAAGCGGTAAAAGCGCCCTCACTATCTGGGCAGCTGTGGGGGGGGGGGGCTAGCATTTACTTTCGAACACATAGAGGTAGTAACATTCTCATGGTAGCAAGAGAGCGTCGATCTCAGGCCAACAGGATGTCCGTCCGGATGTGGAGAAGGCTGGTTCCATTCTGCAGTCCACCGTACGATGGTGCATACTATGGCAAAGAAAAGAAAAAGGCTTGACGGACAGCAAGTACTATCACTATCATCCATGACTCCTTGGGGTCCTCCTGCCCGCACAATTTCCGGATCCAGCGTAGAAAGACGCCGATAGTTGTTCCTTGATCTCTCATAGACTCCAATCATGTCCCAACATCAAAACAAGATCTAAACAGATCTGAAAAAGAATAACTGGCCATAATTCTGAAAGATCGTGTTGCCACATTCCCCGTTCCATCAACACGTCTATCCGTATCCCGATAGTCCCCATCCGTAAGCGCCGCTGAAACGCCCAGAGAAAATAAAAAGCAACGGGCCGGTCCTGTCATGGTCTCGATATTGTACAGAATAATCGACCAGGTTGTTTTCAAATCTTACACCCCAAATCACAGACCCTTCCCGTGGGTTATATATGGCTACAAAGAACCGAAAATCCCCCATTGTGAAGAGCGGAGCGAGACACGAAAGCTTGGGTTGGCTGTTCAGACCCATGACTTGGCTTCATGCGGCTTCCCCATGTGTACGTCTTCGTGCGACTCGTATAAATCCTGATCACGCCAGCCGCCTCTTTGATCGCGGTGGGTGTGATGCGGTATCTCATAGGGGTACTCATACATCGTCCCATGCTCCTGCGGTCTCATCTCTAGTCCGTCCGACTCGTTCATCGCAAACGTGCCGTTGTTAGGGTGGCTTTCGTCCAACGCATCGGTCGAGCCTTGTAACTGCTGTTTCTGTCGCTCGAGGGCATCTTGATCGGCACGTCGCTGCGTTTGCTCCTCCAGTAGAACCTTCTTAAACTTGCGTAGTTTTATCCATATGTAGATACCGACGAGTATCGTGATAACAAATGTGACACCGAAAATGATGTTATTAATACGGGTGCCTGAAGAGTTGTCGCCAGACTGGTTTAGAAGAACGCCAAGGTAAACTAGGAAGATTTGTTTGGGTAGCGCAACGAATGTGGCGATCGCGAAGAACCGCTGGGAGTTCATCAGCTCATGCAAGAAAAGGAAGAAACAAGGCGGCTGAAGGCGATCTAGAAGCGTAGCAAGATATATCCCTGATGTCGTCCGTGACATCGACCCTAAGTAGAGGACTACTTACAAATTTTACATCGCACGTTGAAAAAACTGCAGTCGAGAAGTGCGTCGGTATCGCACTAAAGCGAACTAAAAGAACGATCTAAGTTCGGTTAACGGCCAGCTCAACGCACCAGGAGTCAGACACCAACCAGAAAACCCCCTTCCCTCGTCATCCGAGCCATCGCCCCGTAATTCAGGTTCGTCCTGGATATCATCAGTATATTTGTCCGAGTCATCCGTGATCGAAACGGACGACAAACCTCTCGAGCTTTTCAGCTTTTTTCCGCAGTAATGACTTGAACGCGAACCATGTCGCAACTGTCCGAGTATTAGCAGCTGGCAACAATGAAATGACACTGGTAATCTCCGCTCACTTTCGCCCAAAAACGTGCCCGCAGCAACAATCCCGAAGCCGATCCATAGACCGTAAACCACACCACATAATAGCGCAACCTGCAATTGTATCAACACTGATAGCAAGATCAATATCCCCAGTGTGAAATGGACTAACGATTTCATGACCGAACAATGGTGGGAAGGAAATGACGATGAGAATCACAATCGGTATCAACCAGCCTGCTGGCAAGTCTCGAACGCTTTGCGAGAAGGGTTTGAGTTTCTGCCCAGATAGTCAGTTTTACTGCGCCCACTGGGCTGGGGATTTGGAAGACGGACATCGACAACCTCGTCATGGTAAATCGTTACTAGATAGATCAGCGAACAGAAACCCCTTGGTGAGACTCGTGTAAGCTTACTTAGTGCGGTCAAGACAACGATGACAATTCCGATGATATGAAAGGCTGAGCTGTATGTTAGTCGACATTCATCGAACAGTCGCAGGCTTAATAGAGCCACTCACGTATGTATTTAGGTGATCTGAGCAAATTTCACCATGTTAATATTTTCTCATGATGGAAAGTTGTGCGTCATAGCATGGGATGGTAAGGGGTAGTAGGGGAGACGGTTGCAAGCAGATCACGAATGATTGCGATCCAGCACCACGATCCATCACAACTGTAAAGACAGGGCTGAATTCTAGGATCGGTCACTTACAATATAAATTTCTTCCAATTAACGGGCTTTTCAATCACAAAAATATCAGTCTCATTTCCAACAAAGAAAAAGGAACGAAATGTGGCAATTATCCGCGCTCATGCGATTTCCAGAACCTCAGCACATTCCGCTGCATCGTGTTGATGCTTTGCCGTTCAACGACTTATGATGTAAGGGTGGTGGTACAACGAGCAACTAACCTGGTAATCCGTCTCCTCCGGGCCTACGGTCTCGCCCGTCTTCTTCTTATCTACCATCTCTGCATTAACCTGATCGTAGTCGCAAGGTGAATTGGGCGCATCTGGCATCGTCGCTGGTTTTGAGCAGATGTTCAATGTTGTTGAGAGATGTACATTGCACGGCAACACCGTTGCGAGGTGCGGCAAGAGTCTACATTAACGGTCTGCTCGCGGGCGGACGGGCAGGCACGCCGGGAGAAGGGGCTACTTGATTGGGACAAAGCCGCCTGGACTGTCATGTCATGTCTCAGCTGTCCCGACCGCGTTTCAATACGTCAAAGTGCTCTTACGCGACTTTAAGGTTGAACTGTTACGGTCGAATTACTAGCCCACGGTTTAGGAGACCAGAGGCCACCACTTTCATAAATCCTTATTAAGCTGTAGCCATTGGTCGGAATCATACCTAGGACCTCTGGTCCTAAAATAGTGATCGCTTTCGTCTTCCCCCCTTTTTCGTGGCCATCAATATGGACTGCAGCTGCACCAGCGAAAAGTGAAGGAGTGTGCCTGCATGGAACTGCGAGGGGCGCTCTGCATGCCGTATGTGTGGGAATGTATCGAGAACCTAGGAAGGTGGCAGTTTGAGACGGTGGATATGATGTACGAGGCGCAGCTGCGAGCAGCCATACTCTCCGTTCAACAGAAGTTTGCGAACCCAGTAGATTGCATGGTTATGAAATCAGGAAAGCCGGGCGTTCTCGACCCGAGATCTCTGGCTCATGTTTATGACCGACCATTAGATGAGATGGTAAGCCCAGTCTGAAATCTTGGTTACAAGCTTTACCACAGTGCTCGCGGGCTGCCAGGCTTCCCGGATGAGCTTGCTGACAGAAGCCAGCGTCGGTAATGGTAAGATTCTGAACGAAGGAGCGATGGTCCGGTTGCCCACTTGTTGCCTTCTCATGACTCCACCATGGAGCACGCAGGAAAACAGAGTCTAGAAAATGAGATAAGACTGGACCGTGCCAGTCGTCGGCGCGCTTGAATATCAAAGGGCGCTTGCAAGTTGTAGCTTGGCCCCTTGTTAAACTGGGCTCATCTATGCCCTCACTCGCACAGCCTTTGGGATCTTCTCCACCTTTGCGAACTCTTCAGAGTTCAACACCTTGTCTGGGATGATCTCCATTCACAACATCAACTCTCCGGGTTCCTTTGCCGCATAAGGTGGGGATCGGGGAATATTTCGCTCCGATGTTTCGACAAGATCTACCAGTACCACCGTGCTCACGTCTAAGCCACGACAGACAGTTATTTTCAAACCCAAATTTGTGTGGCAAGGGCTATGGTGGGTAATGAGGACAAGAAAGTTCCGCAGGCGTTATCCGGGACCGTGCATGTCGTGGGTGATATTCTCTAGATTCCATCGACTGGAGGAGGTTTCACCGTGGGTATTTCCCCAAGTCGGCTTGGCGGCTCCGGGATTAGCTCAACGGGTTGCCGACGCCAATCGCTTCGCAATCCTCTGCGGCGGCTGCCAAGTGAATTAGAAACCCGCTCCTGTATACCGTACTTGTGTGCCTGAATAGCGGAGGGCATTTATCTGCAGAATGTCTTGATCATGGGAGAAGGGAGATATCTCCTACTGTGCACGGTAAAGAGAACGAATCTGAGGTGGCTTGGGTCCTCCTAATGACGCCACATCGCATCAGCACAACAGTATTGCGCAAGGCGCAAAGGATAGGATCAGTGCGCCAGCAAGAAAAAAGCATAACTACGCACGATTCCTGTTCCTTCAGGAGAGGCTCGTCAAGTTGGTCGCGAATGATCTCGCAGCGCTGTCGCTGAATTGTTTCTGCCCCCGGGGGATTCCCAAGAGGGTGAAAAGAGGCCTTGGAGCGTGCAGGACTGGGGTGTGGATGGCAGTGCTTGTGTGAGCTCCTGAGGGATTTGGTGGAGATGTTTCGCTTGCGAATGGGTCGGCTGTCACATTTGCACCGGTCATTGAACAGGTCAGAGGAATTTACTAGGTGGTCGGGCCTGCGAGAAGAAACTTGCTTGGTGTGAGATTTACTGCTCCCTGAAGATCAAGCGGGGGATTTCTTAACCGATGCCCCATCCGGCGAGGAGATGAAATGAAGGGGAAGAATTCCAAAAGATAGTCGGTCATCTCAGGTACGCAGCACAGTTTTGTTGTCCGCCCGCTTTGTTAGGCTGAACAAGCAAGCCTTGGGGCCTACGAGTAGGGCCCGAATCCATACGAACGTAGCAGACCTATTTCTTGGGTGCTGATATTGCTCTGGAGACAAATATGAATCCTTACCGAAGTCCAACTAAAATAATAAGAAATATTCTGGACCTCCTAAACTGATGACTGTATGTTGCCTCCAGTCCTCTTTGATTGGTGCCAGAGCGGCGGAGAAGCCGGAAATACGGGAGAAAATCAAGGCATGTGCTACGCTGAGCTTATTTAGGACGTAGCCCTCTTTCACAGGGCTCTTCTCTTTCCATATATCCTTTCTCTACACTCCATCTGCGTAGCCTTCTTCTAACTCTCCCAAGGGCATATTGACCAGTCATTGACACTGTCCGTGTATTCTTGAATCTGTCTCTTGGCTTCCATTTCTCCGCGGCTCTCGTCCCCAGAAGATTTGCTATTCCAATTGTAGGAGAAAAGTTGATATACCATACAAAAACTCGAGAAAGGTTCATCTATCCAGCATAAAGATCTATATCCGGTATGCTTTCTCGTATCGATAGTTCTGCGTACCTAAAGCCCCTATCAGTGGTCACTTCCGCTTCTTCTCTGTCGCATTGCTATTCCACCATCAATCTCGACAGTGTTCAGTACATCCATCAACGATTCTCGCGTGAAGCCAAAAATTTGGAGGACACATCGTTTGCAGTGAGTACCCAGATTACTATGGAGCAAGTGTATACACAAGCGGTCGCCTCGTTAGGTGAGACAGCATGATTGACAAGGCATATGAATCTCTTCTGAAGTTCTAGAGCAAATGAACCTTTTCGATTTTGTCATAGGGTATATCAAATTTTCGCCTTCCAATCGGTATCTATTTGTCCGTGATTGGGGACATCTTGCGTAGCTTAAGCCGTCCTATTTTCTTGAAAAAGTCAGTCACATTCGGAGTAGTACCTAGTTAGGCAAATGAGCAGGTAGAATTGTGTTCGACGTAAGGGATACCTCAGCATTTTCAGTGTAAATAACAGCTCACGCCAAACACATCCATACAATAGATGAAAGTCTTGGTAGCCAAGGAATAATGCATCATCATTGGTAAATCGGGAGTGGGAAAGACGACAATAGTCATCGGTCGTGAGAACCCACCACAAGGGCGAGTTGACTCTGGGTGGTTTTGATTTCGTGGTTGGACGGAATAGAGAACTTACCAACATCGACAAGACATGCCGCAAATCAGCAGCGAGAGAAACCAAGGAGGTTGCCTCACTTGCGCTGGACGAACTCGCGATGGGCTGCCAAGAACTGCAAACTTTTCAGTTGGACAGATGAAAGTTCGCGATCTTACTGGCACAGAATGCTGTGCTCGATCATACAGTGAAGGACGCTGGGTGCCGCACGGTGCAGTCTGCAGCATGCAGTATCACGTGGTCACCCCACTATTTTGGCAGCGGCAAGGTCACCGTATTCAAAAAATTTGCGTGCCCTAACCAATTCCCCACCTCGGCATGGTGCCTTCAATTTGCTCTCCAAGTGCACGACAGCTTCACTACTTGATCGATTTCAACACCAATCTTTGAAGTGGCAACGACTAGCCCGCCAACAACATCAGCTAGTTGCCCAACATGTCTCTCGTCTCTGGGGAAAAGACGAACTTTCAGTTCGTAAGTCTGTTCTCGATCGTTTTCACTGGAGCTTCTGGCTCCGCCAATGCTGGTGGTGTCGATGGGCGCATCGTGGATTTCTAAATTAGATGGAGGAGTGGCTTACTGACATTGTGGTATCTCCTACAGATCTTGCGTCTCCTCAACACCAATGTGAAGGGTTAGCTAGCTCTCTCGCTCGAATTACTACACCCTCATGTCGAATGGATTCTGACGCTGGAAAATAGGAGAGGAGAAGGTTATGTACGCCTTGACCCGCATCAAGGGTGTCGGACGTCGTTACTCCAACTTGGTCTGCAAGAAGGCCGATGTCGATTTGAACAAACGGTGTGTTTTTCTCCTTTTCCGTCTCTATGACGGACCGCAAGAACAGAATGACGCAAAAAAGAAAAACCCACATAACTGACGCTTCAACCCCCCACATCTAGCGCCGGTGAGCTTACCTCGGAAGAGCTTGAGCGAATCGTGACCATTGTCCAGAACCCGACTCAATACAAGATTCCCACGTGGTTCCTCAACCGACAGCGCGACATCGTCGACGGCAAGGACTCGCAGGTACTGGCCAACGGTGTCGACTCCAAGCTGCGTGACGATCTCGAGCGTCTCAAGAAGATCCGCGCCCACCGCGGTCTACGTCACTACTGGGGCCTACGTGTGCGTGGTCAGCACACCAAGACTACCGGCCGTCGTGGTCGCACTGTCGGTGTGTCCAAGAAGAAGGGTGGCTAAACAACTTGCAAGAGGCTGGAGTTCGACGGCGGTGCCCTCTACGGGGGTTTTCTTTTTTTTTGGGAAGCTTTTACTGGACGTGGTATGGCTGGAATGCATGAGTTATCACACGACGGTGCTACGGCTATGCTGTAAATAGACGTACAGACAGTATGATGAGTTTGTCTTGTGCGTAATGGGAAAATCGGTCAGCCATGCGTGCATAGGTAGTCTCTGAATCAGAACATGAGACGTTTCCTACCCAATATTTTTTCACTTGTAAGGATTGTGATGACGATATGTGATTGTTTCTATTTGCTGGTGGTATCTCATATTTGGTCGTAAATCATCAGTGCCCAATGCTAGGCTGCTAATAGTCTAACATCACCATTTATTCATCCGTGCCCGTCCATTCATTCATTCATCCTCGTGTCTCACAGCCATATCCAGCACCTCTACCCTCCCATGCCCTTTCGTCTCATTGCTCAAGAAATCAGAAAGACCCTTCAATGCACCCGGTTCCACGAACCCGACCACTTCCCACTCCGAGCCTACCACGTCTTGGTCCTCCACCTGTTCCACGTAACTCAGAATCTTGTCCTTGACCGTCCCTGGCGCCGTTTTCTCCGCCTCTGTATTGTCCATATCCTCCGTCTTGGCCACTTTAACCCCTTGCTTCAGCACATTCGTCGAGCACGTAATTCTCAGCCGCATCCTGGCCCTCATGATCGGAATCGGCTCGTGCACAATCAACGCTTTCATGGCCTCCAAAGCCTGACTCTTGGCGCTTTTCGTCGTCACGACTCCCGTCCACCTGGGCTTTGTCTCTGCAGCAGCAGAAGTTCCCTCTTCGCCCTTCTCCGGATTCTGATGCGCCCTCGAGCTCAGCTCCGCCAAAGCCTTCTCAATAATACCCGTCGTATACGGTCTCCGGCTCCTGGGATCGACCAGCTTATTCGCCACGATGCCCAGAACCTCCGTATGGACGCGTTCGAGGGCGGCCGCGCGCTCTTTATCGCCGACCTGGAGCTCGCCTTTGCCCAAGATCTCGAGGATGATGTCGTTGAGGGGCTTATCCTTGCCGAAGGCCTTGGACAGGTCCTCCTTGGGCGCGGTCTGGCCTTTCGACACGTTGAGGAAGACGTTGGGGATCTGCAGCACTTCGTCCAAGTCGATCTCGATGCCTTGGCGCCATTCGAGCACCTTATTCTTGTAGCAGGCGATTTCGAACCGCTTCTTGCCCTTTTTTAGCCGCACGAGCGATACGTTTGTTAGTCGGATGATATTGCTCGGTTGGTTTATGCGCGACATGGCTACGGCTTTGGATTTCGACTGTGGTTGATGGACGCGCAATTGGCGGGGGGGGGGGTCTGGAAGATATTGGTTTGAATCGTGCTGATTACATAACGCTTAGCGCTGGCAAGGTTGGAAATGTTGTTTGTCTCGTGACATCACACTCTGGTGCTTGTCTACAAGACTGAGATAGCGTCAGAGACGGTGGGCAGAAGTACGGAGCACCATGAGGCTTATGAGCGATTTAGCACGGTGCATGAATGGCATCATCGATTCGCTGCCCTGCGAAAGCCGACCAAGCCCACCAAGGTAGAGGATACTACGACATTTGCTGGGCCGATGCCACATGCTCGTCGTACTGTGTACAGGCATTAGGCAGTCGTGACTCGCAAGACTCAAGCCCAGCCAAACGGGCAAGGACGGGCCAATGCTCCTCGGATCCGCTTCTGCAGGCACCGTACCGAATGCTGGTGTGTGTGATGGTCGGGTGGATCTCTCCCAGCTGCAGGCTGGTCAAGAGCTCGCGTCCGGTTCATCCGTACAAGACCTTGAGCTCCTTCGTCCTGAGCTTTGAGCTCTCTCCATCTTCATCTCTCCGTCTGACCTCCTGTTCTGACCGACCTAATTTGGTATCGGTATTCCATCCAAGCTTCTTGCTTTTCGTCGGGACTACTTGATTTTCTTGTGTGAAATCCCCAGTCACATCACCAGCATCACCGTCTCTTCACCATGAAGGTGACGCCTATTTGTCTGCTCGGCGCGGCGTCCGTCGCCGTCGCCCAGCAGGAGCAGCACGTGCTGTCCAATGCGAAGGATGGCGGTGATGACCCTGTCATCCGCACCAAGATGCAGACCGCGGAGGAGGTGTACGGCGCGATACCCGAGGAAGCCAAGAGCCTCTGGAACGAGGTCCTGAACGAGTTCCCGGACTTCAACCCGGAGTCTCTGGTTAGCACCCCACAACCACACACGCGGAAGCATGACTGGGACGTGGAGATCAGCGGCAAGGACGTGTCGGATGTCTGGGTGGAGTCGCAGGAGGGCGTGGCGTCAGGCGAGTTTGTCCGTCATAAGAAGATCGATGGAGACTTGTCAGCGTACAACATGCGGGCGAGGAAACATGACCCGAAGGCTTTAGAAGTGGATGATGTTCACCAGTTGAGTGGATATCTGGATGATAATGCCAATGACAAGCATCTGTTCTACTGTAAGTGCATCCCAGCTATCTGTGCTATCATGTTACTTCAACCTCGCGAGTGATGCTCATTCCTACCGATACAGGGTTCTTCGAGTCTAGAAATGATCCCAAGAACGATCCCGTTGTCCTATGGTTGAATGGTGGCCCCGGCTGCTCTAGCATGATGGGTTTGTTCATGGAACTGGGCCCCGCCTCTGTGGGCAAGAACCTGAAGCTCACGCGCAACGAGTTCTCGTGGAACAACAACGCTTCCGTCATCTTCATCGATCAGCCTGTCAATGCCGGATTTTCGTATAGTGGCAATACTGTCTCCAACACTAAGGCTGCCAGCAAGGACATTTATGCCCTTCTGACCCTGTTTTTCGAGGCTTTCCCTGAGTACGCTCACCAGAAATTCCACATTGCCGGAGAGTCATACGCTGGTCATTACATCCCCGTTTTTGCTTCGGAGATCCTCTCGCACAAGAACCGCAACATCAATCTGTCCAGTGTCATGATTGGCAACGGTCTCACCGACCCTCTTACCCAATATGCTGCGTACCGTCCCATGGCCTGCGGTCAAGACGGCAGCAACTACGGTCCCATCTTGGATGAAGGCACTTGCCAGTCCATGGACGGCTCTCTGGACCGCTGCCAGAGTCTCATCCAAAGTTGCTACGACACAGAGAGCAAATGGTACTGCGTTCCCTCCGCCATCTACTGTAACAACGCTTTGATTGGTCCCTTCCAACAGTCGGGCTACAACGTTTACGACATTCGGGAGAAGTGCAAGGATCGCGAGAATCTGTGCTACACCGAGACAGCCTGGATCGCGCAGTACTTGAACCAGAACCACGTCAAGCAGGTCCTGGGTGCCGAAATTGATGACTACCAGAGCTGCAACACCGATGTGAACCAAAAATTCCTCTTCGACGGCGACTGGTCTCAGCCCTTCCACCGCCTCGTCCCCAATATTCTCAAGGAGATCCCTGTCCTCGTCTACGCTGGCGATGCCGATTACATCTGCAACTGGATTGGTAATGAGATGTGGACTGATGCTCTGGTCTGGAGCGACCGCGAGAAGTTCAACAACGCTAAGCCTGAGAAGATGACGGTGGGCGAGGACCATGTGTACGGAACTGTGCGAACTGGCGGGAACTTGACGTTTATGCGCATCTTCCAGGCTGGACACATGGTCCCGTACAACCAACCGGAGGCGTCGCTTGACTTCTTCAACAAGTGGATCTTGGCTGACAGGAAGTAGAGTGGTTGATTGTGCGCTTCTTCGGCAAGATGGCGTGGTGATGATGGGTTATGGTTTTATGTACCACTCACTGATGGATTCTGGATTTGGTCAACGCCCAGGAGGGCCATGATGGGATGAGTCTTGGTCTGTGGAACTGAGTGTCCTGTGCATTACAGTATCTGTATATAGCCCTAGGAGCTCTTGTAATGAAGTACAGACTTCATACTCCATCGTGTTTGTCTGCTCTTGTACCCTTGTGTGACCCAAAGGGCGGATTTGACATACATTGTAGAATGACTACCTCGCCTCTTACATTTCTCCCTCCGCCCCCAGGAGGTGTTGAAACGGGATGTATACCCAACACCACATCACTAAACAGACCACCTCACTTTGAAGGTCAGATTCGGAACGGAATCATGCATGTAACAACATATAAATTGCGAGATAAGCCCCCACGGGAACAAAAATCAGGGTCTCGCACTCAAAGATCGTTGTAAGCGTTGTTCTTGTCTCGTTTCACGAATGAAACATGCCATTCTGTCCGGCTCTAGATCGAAGTCGTGGGGAGGATGGGAGGACTGATCGAGCATGGGCATGAGACTGGATTTGCATGGCATGGATGTTATGGCATGGATGTTCTATCGTATAGGTGGGAAGTGCGAGATGGGGGAGGAAGTAGAAGGGTGATTGAGGATGGGAAGTCTGGGGTTGCGGTAGGGAATATGCTGGGGATATACTCAGTATAGAAGGAGGAAGAAGGAAGGTCTTCGCGACTCTATCCGAGCAAGTACCGGCTCGCGCAGCCCTTTTGGTCCCCATCTTGCCATGGACAGATCATGCTGCAGATGGCACGGTAGGGAGGATGTTGAGGTTGGGTCACTTGCCGGTTTGGCCTGCAAGTATTCCTCTACCCAAGCCCCTTCCTTCCGCTCGCCCGGCCTGGCTGCTAGGCCTAAATCCTGATCGGGATTGTCGGCGCGAAGGAGGTGCAGTCGCGGCCCTCTTCCATGCAACGACTGTTAGAGTACGATTGCAAAGTTCGCGTTGTGCGACGGCGAGTTCTCTGACGGATGGGATGAGTCTTGCAGAGCTGTGTAGAGTTATCTGGGCATGACACGTGGGAGAAGGGGCGAGCGAGGAAGTGGTTCTTAGTAGGGAGACGGGTTGCGGGAGCGTGGTTTCTTTGACTGGGAAGAAAAATCTTGATGAGCTGGAGCGTGCAGGTACTGTACTGTACTGTACTGTAAGGCTAAAAGGTTGGCCCAAGCTTCTTCCCGAAAGGGTTCTGCCGTACTTTCTCGCTTTGCACACACGGGTCCATCGTGCTCGGAGTCCGTTAGAGCAGCGAGGAGGAGGATTTCGATCGTTTACGGAGGTTGCGATGACATTGTCGAGGCTTCTTTTTTTGGTGCTTCGCTCTTGGAGAGGATAAATACAGTATCACAGTTGTTATGGCTTGCAAGCGCCGTCCCGTGTACGCCTGACAGTGAGGAACTTCTTTACCTCCGAACCCTACGTGATTATTCACCAGGTCGAATGCATTTCTCCTAAATTGCAGCTGAGGCTTCTACAGAATGATCCCTGTGCTACATACACCATGGGGTTTCTGATGACGTCTCTGACCCTCCCGGCAGTCCATCAATGTGCCTTGCTAATGACTTGCTCTTGCCTTCCTATTCCCCCATGCATGAAGGGTATCATGCTCGATACACTGAGGTCGTCGCTGCGTGTCTTTGTCTCTCTTCTCAATGCCCAGGTACTTTAAGTGAAATCCCGAATCAAGATATCTGGATGTGGGAAATCACGGGGTAATGTTCTGCCCTGACTACTGGGCACCTTGTATCTGCCCGGAGCTTCAAACTTTGTCTCGATCTCGAGAGAAAAGGATGTTGCTGGCTGTTAATCTACGTTCTCCATTGTGATCAAATCCTCCTTTGTCTTTCCTTGTGAACAAGCACCATCTGAATTGAGACTGTCTGCTTCTTTAAGCGAGAATTTCTTCAGCATGTTTTCGAAGCGGGTAAACCAATGGCACATCCTGTGCTTCGGCTTCCTCTGGCTGACTCTCTCATACCTCTTCACAAGAGAACGAGGCATTGATCCGCACGGATGCCATGCTCTTCTCAACAACGGGCAATGGTCCGCCGACCAGTCCGGCCAGCCCTTCGCTCAATGGCAGCCCAGCACATGCCGCATGGGAACGTATTCAAAGCAAGACATGACGAACTGCTTCAACAATCAGCGCATCCTATTCGCCGGCGATTCTACCATGCGGCAGGTTTTCTGGGCCGCGGCCACCCGCCTCGATCGTAAGAAAGCCGTCGAGAAGTTACTGGGCGCTCTTGATTCAGAGGCCAAGCATTCGGATTTCTCGTTCGAAGCGGACGGTGTGACGCTGGATTTCGTGTGGGATCCTTGGGCTAATTCGACGGCGCTTGAGGCGAAGTTGGGCAGATCTAAGCAGCTGTTGGATGGACCAAGTGCTGGGAGAGGCAATGGAACGCTTGGTCAAAGTCGCCCCATGACTTTGACTTTGCTTGGTTCTCCTGGACTGTGGCCTGCGAGATATGGGGGTGATGATTACCTTGAGTTGTTCTCGAACGGTGTCGAGTTATTTATGAGCTATTTACGGTTAGATGTTGATGCCTCGGATTCGGACTCGTCGAGCCAGGCAGCCCCATTCAGGAGCCAAGTTTTTCTAGCACCGGTACAAGAACCTGGGTACGAATCGCTATCGCCCGAGCGAAGCGGGACTATCACTCCTGAAAAGATTGGTAGAATGAACACTCATCTCAAAACCCTCCCGCCGCAGGAGCAATCTCGCATCGTCTGGGCGTACGGACGCATGACGGATGGAAGACCCGAGACATTTCATGAAAATACTGGGATACATCTTGTTGATGAGGTGGTGAATAACAAACTTGGTGAGTAAATGATATTTCTGCGTTTTTATTCGGATTTTCTTCGCTATCGCTGACTCGTGATTACTGTTGTTACAATTGTCAGATATCGTACTCAACGCCCACTGCAATTCTCAAATGAGTCGAATATACCCGCATAAACGCACATGCTGCATGAAATATGAATGGCCGACAGATTCTCTCGTCAAAAGCTTGATTCTATTCGTTGTATTCTTCTGTATATTACCGCATTATTTATCAAGTCTTTCTTCCCAGATTCCTAGAAAGGTCTCAGCAGCCAAAATCCTGGAGGCGGCTGTTGCCGTGTTCTGTATACTATGTTACTCGCTTCTAGCTGATAGAGCGCATGTGTTCTTAAAATCCGAGCGCAGCTACGACGCCGAGGTGTTGCTTGCGAGTTGCGCGGTATTTGCGATCGTCAGCTTCTGCACCGTCTGTAATGGTAAAGGCACCAAGGTCGAGACTCACAGATATCATGACGAGGGTTTTCTTTCACGGGAGCAGTCGAATGAGTTGCGTGGGATATGGCAGTTTATCATATTGGCGTACCATTATGGTAACAATTTATCCCTCCTGTTTCCTTCCATGCTTTGATACCTAATTACTCGCTGACCTAGGGTACAGAACGCGCGAGCCAAATCCTTTGGATCTACAAGATCGTTCGACTGCTCGTCTCTGGCTACGTTTTCCTGTCTAGTTACGGCCATACGAGCTACCTTCTCAAAACAGGGGATTTCTCCCTGCAAAGACTCGGAGCCGTGCTTTTCCGCCTCAACTTTCTCACTATCGCGTTGTCGTGGATCATGATGACCGGCTACACTTTCTACTACTTCACGTCTATGATCACGTTCTGGTTCCTGGTTGTCTAGTTGACGCTCAGAATCAGGTCCGATTACAATCATAGGGCACTTTGTCTCTTGGCCAAGATACTCCTGTCTGCCACGATCACGACATGTCTCATCATCTACGAGCCGCCTCTTCAGTTCGCTTGCAGACTGGCCGGATGGGACATCAAAGAGATGCGTTTCAGACTCGGTCTCGAGCGCTACGTCGTATACATCGGCATGTCAGTAGCAGCGACAAGAATTCTATTGCCCTCCCACTCTCTAAGACGACCCCTCAAACCCATTCTATACACAGCCAGCGCCGTCACCCTCCCCGTCTTCTTCCTTCTAACCCAGAACCAAGAGATTGGCATGTCCGCGAAGAAAAGTTACAACCATATCCATCCATACATCGCCTGGATCCCGATCCTGTCCTTCATCGTCCTGCGTAACTCGCACCGCGTCCTCCGTAACACGTACCTTGCGCTGCCTGCGGCGCTGGGCCACATATCCCTTGAGACGTACGTGCTGCAATACCACATCTGGTTGAGCGACGACGCAACTGCGCTGCTGCGCACTAGGCTTTGGGATAGCTGGGCCGCAGTGTCGTGGGTGGAAGAGTCCGGTTGGGCGCCCATGGTGGTGAAGACGGGTCGGATTGTGGACTTTGTGGTGCTTACCGCGGTTTTCTGGTCGGCGAGCGTTTTGTTTCATGAGGCGACGGAAGTATATACAGCATGGTGGTTTGTGTGGGCTTGGAGGAAGGACCGCATGCGTGATGGTCGGGGGTTTTTGGCTGCGGGAGCTCGAAATGTGGACGAGGGGGTTGGCGATGGTGGGTTGGGTCGGACGGATATGGGAGGGTGGAAAATCCGCGTGTGATTCTTTTTCTTGGTTCAATATAGCAAAGACAGTGGGTAGATGTTTTGTTAATTTGGACCGCAGGTTCACTGAAGGGCTTCTAGATATCGCCGACAGAATCTTTGATGAAGGGATCGTTTTGGTTCTGTCCTTGGAAGTATTCTTGTTTTTGTCCGCCCGTGCCAGCATATTGATCCCGAATATCTGACTTGCAGTAACTCAGGTATCAATTTTGGAAGGGAGGCTGCACCGGGGGTCAGTGTTATCGCAACTTGCACATGGTCGATCCAGATCGTACGCCATCTGATCCCTATCTAACTGCCCACATCCCAATACCACTGCCTAGCCCCTTGGCTATCAGGAACCAACAGCATGTACAGCACCTCCTCGCCGACCGCTGGTGAGCTCGCTGTGCCATGTTACATGATCATGTCCTTGACGGCGTCGTCTACGTAGCGACGGTGTTTTCCAACGAAGAACCGATGTTGTCTGACGGGGAGACGGCAAGCGACGCCAGGGGCAACAGTAACTCGCACTGCCCGCCATCCAAGCAATGTTGCGGACAAGGCCCATCAAAATCCGTCTTCAACTTCTTCGCCCGCTTGATGCCCCAACCCACATTCAACCTCGGCATCCAGAGAAAGCCCGTGGCGTGTTTGCCGCAACTCGCTTCAAGCACAGTGCGGAAGTACGTGATGGATGGGATCGCTTGGGCCTGTGGGTTACCCGCGCAGTTGCAGAAGAAGTAGACGATCTTGCCCTGTCGGACGTACAGGCCCGTCTTGCTCCTCACTTGGTCGTCGGTGCGCGCGTGCTCGGTCATGTACTTGAATAGGCCGTCTTAGTCTACGATGTCGTCGGGTTTCATGAAGGAGGGGTCATTGTGGGTGCAGCGGATGTCTCTGTGGGGTTGGGAATGTGGTCATTGGTTAGTATGACGAGCAGGTTGGATGGTGGAGAAGTTGTGTGGAGGGGGGGGGGGGGGGGTGGTTACTCGTGTACTTCTCGGGGTACGAGATAGGAACTCTTCTGTCCAGAGTGCACCGGGGAGACGGAGCCGTCGTATATTGCTAGTTTGGAGAGTTCGAGCGCCTAATCGCCTGCGGTGGTGAAGAGATTTACTAAGCCGAGCGCGAGAAAAATCTGTAAGGCGAGTTTGGAATTGATGAACATGACGGCGCGCTGTCTGGGGGGATGGACGTGTGAGGCGATTTTGCGTGGTTGGAGAGATATGGCTTCTCCGTTTGATCGGCGAGGAGTGACCCTGCTTCTTGCGGTACTTGGATGGCAGGTTTCAAATAATAAGTGAGGATACCTCCCGGCAATACAGAGGATCGGGTGGTCAGCCGTAAGCGCAGAAGAGAAAAGTTCAGCGCTAAGCACAGTGGAGTAGAAACATCTGATACTCGAATATGGGCGTGGATGAAAGGGGTAGTCTTTTCCAAAGTCGACCAAACTTGGAGTCCTTTCAGAGCAATGGTCCGTGAGAATAGGGAAGAGGAAAGTAACATCATGAGAAGGAAACCGTAGATAAGGCAATAGAAGAAATCTTATTAAAAAAACGGGATAACGCTAAAGCTAGCCGCTAGCAACGAAGCTGTCGCGATACATCATGAGAGACAGACTAAGCGTCACGCGGCCTCAAGATCTAACGGTCCGACCCCTAGCTAAAGATTGCTGAGTGTTTGACCTGGAGATGGACACATTACCAGATCGCTCACATCTTTTACAGGATGGAGGTGAAGAATAAAATTTGAAATTTCCTCGCAGTCAGGCTGACGGGTCTAATGGCCACCAGACGCTGCGAGGGTCAGGGACCACACTATCGTAATCTCACACTCACTGTCATGACTTGTATTCGCAACCTTGACATCTCGATCTTGGAATAATGTTTCCACATAGATATTGCTCCAATTATCATAAATAAACTTTCATCCAGATGTAAGACAAGTTGGAAAGACGGGAAGGGAAAAAAAAAAAGGCCGGGGGCTGCTCAACCGCCTCAACGGCACGGTCGCCGAGCGCATCGTGGCCGAGCGCGACGGCACGCTGGTGGGGAGCGTCCTGCTCTACCCGGCCGAGAGCAGCGCCATCGCCCCCGATGGCAGCACAATCCACTTCGCCGAGCCCGAGATCGGCCTCCTCTCCGTCCCGCAAGCGCTGCGTGGGCATGGGATTGGTCGGGCGCTGACCGACGAGTGCGGGCGGCGGGCGGCGGCGGCGGGGGCGGAAGTGCTGACGCTGCACACGATGGATATGATGACCGGGGCAATGCAGATGTACGAGCGGATCGGTTTCAAGCGCAACCCGTCCGAGGATTTC
>JAOYMO020000003.1:133469-167311 GCA_025802455.2 Iodosphaeria phyllophila | reverse complement strand
TTACTTAGAGGACGACTGAGACGCCTTACCACTAGACTATCTCGCCCAAGACCTTTTAACGCCGTGCCCAGGGCGGGAAGGTCAATGAAATGGAAAGGTAGAAAGTAGCTTCTTCACGAATATCATACGGGAATGAGGCTCCCCGTTGAAGTGGGCTGCAGTACTACGTGGGGCTTGTACTATAGATAGTCAGCCTCAGCCTCAGGCAGGTATTGGCGACCCATGGGCAAATACCATCTCTGTGTTTCCTCGAACACCCTAAGACACGGGACCCGTGGCAGTTGGAAGCCTTGGATTGCGAGGCTTCTGCAAATGCCGTAATTTGGTCTGTTGTGTCTATTTTGGTGATGTCTGATGATGATTCTATCTAGTTAGTACATCTCTTAGACAGACTTTCGGAGAGACGGAGATACCGGTACACCCTTCAATGCCCATTCCGTCCGTGTAACCTGTGACACAGAATTGACATTCACACTCGATCTCGCAGCAATCGCTATCCTCAGTCTCTTTCTTGAAAGATGAGCCTGACCTGGGACAATCCACCTTAAGATCGTACTGCTATGTAATTAAATTTGCTTCAGCGTTTGCCTCACAGTGAAGCTTCATACATAGTTCTTTCAATTTCTGGTAGCCATGCGGTAAGGATACCGTACCCGGTCCTCAAATCTAGCCTAACTAGCCCTATCAGTTGGTACTTTCTTCGTCAGGTTATCTTATGTAATACTTGACCGGCACCGTACGAATTTTGTTGACTCCTGCCCCTGGGAGAGTGAGAGAGCAATATCTATCCAGCCTTCATCATTCATTCATTCATTCATTCGGATGCATCATCATCATGCGATAGAAAGCTCACGTTTTTTTTTGGTTTGCCCCCCATAAACGCCTTCAATGCTGTCTCAGCAAACTCCCTTGAAATCTTCCTCTGCTAGCGTCACGAGCCTTTAAAAGGCTGTCGCTGGAACCTCTTTTTTGTGTTCCTCTTGCCTTCCATCGAACCATTCTTTTCTCGTGCCTATGCGACGCATTGAAAGAGAAATATGCATCGCAGGGGGGGCGAGATTTAAAGGTCTCTACCCAAGGTCCGTAGCGGCCATCAAGTTAGTCATGTCGTCGTTAAAATACTAAGAGTGGTATATCAAGGAAAGACCTATACGAGACGAGACGAGTAGAGAGAAGACACCTTGAGGCGCCGTGGGAGACTTTCTTGCAATGCAACAAGTGACGAGATCTAGAAAGGATCGCTTCTTGAAAGCCCCACATACTTTTGCGAGCACAGAAATCACGACGAGCAAGAAGAGAGACAGCAGCAGCATCAGCAGCACGCAAATGGAAGAAGAAATCGAGACGGAAGAAACCGATCTAAGACAGACGACGAGAAACCGGAATGGACCAGATAGGTAGATAGTAGCAGAAAAAGAGAGAGACACAGAGAATCATATCATAGCCCGTTTTTCCACCCATAGCCCATTTCAAAACCATCAATTTCCATGCATGCCGCTAGAGAGCTGAGAAGGATATCATGAGCAGGTAATAGAAGAGATTACAAGAGCCAGGAGGGGCATCCTAGATCTGAGATGCCAGATTCTTAACGGTTTGGCGCATCATGTAGTGTTGCAGAACAAGGAGACGGGGTCAAATAAAGGCACGCTATTGCCAACCCAGCTAGCCTTGGTAGCCACCAGGGTAGCCGCCGTTGGGGAAGTTGGGTTGAGAGGAGCCTGGAGTCCAGGGTTGTTGATTGGGAGGCTGTTGACCCCGACCACCATAACCGCCGGCACTCTGTGGACCATTAAAACCCATGTTCTGGCCTACATATCCAGCGGGCGATTGAGCCGGAGGACCCCCAAAGCCTTGCTGACCATGAGCACCATGGAATTGGCCTGTGGGTGTCAGACCGGAGTCGTGGTTCGGGTTTCTGGCATGCTTACCTCCGTATTGCGGGAAGTAAGTAGTTGAGGGCGTCCCAGTTCCGGGGTAAGCCGATGTCGGGGCGCTTTGAGGACTGTACGACTGCTGGGCAGGGTCGAAATTTCCACTGGCACCAGCAGCTCCGCCGGCGGGAGCATGGGGCGTCTTATCTTTACCCCACTATATACCCAGATGAGTTAGAAGTCAAGTCATTTTGAGTATGGGAAAAGAAAGACGGATGAATTGAAGAAGAATTGAAAAACTCACGCTACACTTCAAGGGGCGCCCATTGACATTGTAACCATTCAACTGGCAGATAGCCATGGCAGCGTTCTCATGAGAATCCATCTTAATGAATGCGAATCCCCTGTCAGCCTGGAAGCGGGACTCCTGAACAAAGCCAAAGTTGGCAAACAAAGGAACAAGATCATTCTGAGTGGTATACGGGGTCAAGTTGCCGACGTAGCAAGTCGTCTGCCAAGCCGGAGTCTGGCTCACGATCATATCGTAGCTCTGGATACCATGGGTGGGAAAGTGGTGGTGTCCGAAAGGAGTGGTGGGAGTCATGCCCATCTGGACCATCTGCTGCTGCTGTGCGATGGAAGGTTGCCCCTTCTGGTTGGCCCAGTTGCATCGAATGGCACGCGAACCCAACCATTCGCCATCCATGGAACTCAATGCCTTTTCGGCGTCAGACCTGTCGCGAAAGGCCACGAAACCATAGCCTCGTGAGCGACCCGTCTTCATATCCCACATAACACGGGCCTCCGATATGGTTCCAAATGCCGAGAAAGCCTGGAGCAATACCTCGTCGTTCACTTCGTTAGAGAGATCGCCCACGAAGATATGGAAATGACTGGAAGTGTCTTCCTTGCTGGACGTGTTGGATTGATAGGCCCAATTGACACGTATCTCCTGATTTGTATAAACTAAGTCAGCTCCAGTATCGAACTCAATGCTAGATAATAATAATAATAATAATAATAATAATAATAATAATAATAATAATAATAATAATAATGTTCAATCTCGCGATATATCTGGGAAGGAGGGGCACGCACAGACTGGTGGACACGACGGCCGTTCAACGTTTGCATCGCACGCTCCGCAGCACCTGGATCATCATATTCGATGAACCCGTAATTATAACCTTTGGCCTAAAGAGTTGTTATCAAGTCAGCGTAAGGTTTCTGTCGGGTTGGTTTGTTTTTTGTCATGGGCCGAGTTGTTTTTGATGTATTCTTTTTATTCTTTTTCTTTTTGGCTTGCGACTGCCATCAACCACGTACATTCTTATCCGGGATGATCTTGACGCCCTGAACATGACCAGTAGTCTCGAAAATCTGGCGCAAGACATCTTCCGTTACTCGAGGATCCAGCCCACCAACATAAAGCGCACGCTTGTTCGGTTCCGGCGCTGCTCGACGGGCAAATGCGCTACTGCCACCGGGCGATGACACTCCGCTTTGGGCAACGCTGCCCGACAGAGGCGACGTGATGGCAGTGGGAATCGGGTTCGTGTTCTGCGGGATCGAGAGCGGAGGTGGAGGCATATGTGATGCATTTGCCGAACCGTTCTGGTCGAAGCCCGGAGCTCCAGCGTTAGGCTGCGGGGGAGGAGGCAGCTGCGCGGCTGCGGGCGGAGGGCCGTTGTCAGCCATGTCTGCACTATTTGGTAGTCGAATTGGGAGATAGTGTCGACTGAAAGATTTTGCTGTCGGTGTTCTTCGGGGAAGTTGAAGAATTGACAATGCAGGCTGGCAGACGGTTTTTGCCGTGGGAGCAGCTTAATTGCTAGCTTAAAATTCTGTCAAGGGTACCGCAGGTGGTGAAGGAAAGATACCGGTAGCTCTTTCAGGTCTCAATGTGGCGCTGTTGTCCCAAACTGCCGAACTATCCATGCACCTGATCAAGAGCCCAATAGCCAAATCATCGGCGAAATTCGCAGGAAGAATTTTCTCAACTTAATGCTATTCAATCACTAGCTTCCTGACTTTTGTTCCTGGAGGTTTCGACGGTCCCGTTCCTGAAGATGCCAATCCTGAATTAATCGTAGCCAACGGGAGGCGCGCCAGAAGCTGTAGGTAATCACACAAGTATTCCGCAGAGGCCACAAGTCAAGGGATCGAGGCAATGCGTGCTTGGCGGGAAAGATAAGGTAAGGAGCACCGGACTGATCCGATCAAACCAGGGCGCTGCAAGCTGTAGCTGTTGCCTCAATAGTCAGGCAAGGCGAGATGATAAAGAAGAGATGAAAGAAACCAAAGATGGCAGGTGTGCAGACGTGCACCAAAAAGTTCACGCAAATAACAGGAACCGGAGATGGAACCGAGTAGCCGACGGAGAATGGCTCTTTGCTTGGAATGCACGAACTGGCGCAGAGTGTTGGAGAGATAGAGAAAGAGGAGACTCGGGAGATGTACCAAGGACCAAAGAACATACGATTACCAGGGGAAGGGAAAAAAAAAGGAAACCGCCTTGAAAGGGAAGTCCCTTGATTTCGTTACAACCCCTCCAACAACAACGTTCTTTGCTAGTGAGGTTTTGGTGATGGAATTGAGGAGGGGAAATAGAAAGTGCACGGCTCCCGGTTGGTTTTTGTGGCCTCATGGAAATCCGGGCATACCCCCAATCCAGGGCCGAACTATGTCTTGCACATCCGCCCTCATCTGCCCACAGCACAGCTCTCAGCTACTGTTTCCGCATATCCTGGTCACGCACACTGCCTTTGCAATTTGTGGTAGTTTGGCATGTCGATACCGGATCTGCCATTCGATGGATGGGGTGAGTCTTTGATGGGTCAAATATTTCGACCCAGGCTCCCAATGTTCCAAGCAGACCACGATTCGACCCCTCAAGAGTCAAGTTAAATCTCGCATCAAATCGCAGAATTGCCACAATGGTATGGAAACAACATCAAAATCTCCTACCAATATGATGGAAAAACGTACCTGAACGCCTCCATGTTGATTAGACGATGGTGGACCTGCGACTTCTCTTTGTGTTGTTTCTCGCAGCGACAGCCTGACTAGCAAAAGAACTCCCACCGGTATCCATACTCAAATCCGGTTGCTTTGCAGACCAACATCAAATGATTCCCAATTCATGGAAACATCCGTCTGAGAATGGACACAGGAGGTGTTGTGACAAAAGGGTTGTGCGCCCAGCTGCAAGCCGCCGCAGTAAGGGAGTATGCAGTGTGCTTGGCCATTGGCCCCGCCTCCTATCCTTCGGTACTTCGAGGGCCCAGTCTTCATGCCAGTCGTCGGCTGTGATTGATCTGCAAAGCAAGAGACTTCACTGCAGCAATCACATCCATTTCCAAGCTCCTGTTGTTGTTGGTAGATGGGGAGGAAAACCGCTAGATCAAGTGGGGCGCGCGGCTGCGCGGGTACTTGCCCTGCCCCCAACTCTGCAGCTGTCGGCTGTGTGACCTACCACAGTGGCTAATGCGGGTTAAGACTGCAAGGACCCCAATCTTTTTTAGAAGTTCGTGGATATTGCCGTAAATGCGCCAATACATCACTGGTGATGTGCAAATATTTCAAACAAATCTGTGGATTAAAACCGAAGAGGGCACAGATGCCTACCTGCATTTCAACCAGTAACTTCATCAGATGCTGTAGGCAAAATGAACAAATAGTCTGTGCAAGCCATCCTTTGGCGCATGTCATTCTTCCCTCCAGAAATAGTCGGCTCTTTGACAATGTTCTGCGTAGCTCTGATTAAGGGGCGCTGCATGTCGCGTTTCCACACTAGGAATTTGTTCCTAGTATCATGAGCCAGCTCACGATAACTCACCTGGTAAGCGTGGCGTTCACAAGCTCTCTACCCCTTCCCTGCTTACCCCAGGTTTCAGCGGGTACTGGGTGGGGGTCCCACAGGGATGGGATGTTCTTGATCTGAGTTGGCAGGATGACCTGAGGCTTTCGCAGCCCGGCACCGCAGATCCCCAACACGGTACATTCTAAAAATGACAGCATACTAACGCCGCACTAGTAGATTGTTTCCGTTGGAAAGCACTGCATTGTTTCTATTTTGGCTCGCTGGAAACTCCAACCATCTCTCCCATGTTGAGAACCGTTTGAGGAAAAAAATTGCGAGCGTCTTTGGAGTGATGAAAGGGAGAGAACCGAGACAGCAGAATGTACGAAGTAATAAGAACAAATACAGCGCCAGGAGCCTTGAGTTTCTTACCTCATTTATACGCCGTTATCACAGGCAATAAGCCCAGCATCCAGTGGCCTTCTGTGATTCCCAATGCGTGATTGAAACCACAGCAACACATTTTGCTGGTCTCCTAGATCTTCATTACACCGCCCAAGTAACCTCCCACGACAGCACTAAGTAAGCGATTCGCAATCGCCGTCTGTGGCGGCAATCTCAAATTGCCTTTGTAGCCCTCAGGGGCTCGCTCGCTAAATTCGTAATCACCACTGCCCCGTAGTGCCTCTTTCACCTCGTCGAATTCATACCACTTGGCAGCCTCCAGTTCGGGGTCATTCCCAAGATTGATTGTCTCTCCAGTTCCGGGCTTGGCCTGGGCAATGGCACCAATCATGATATTTGCTGGGAACGGCCATGGCTGAGAGCTATGCAGGACGACACGACCGACTATGACGCCGCTCTCCTCCCACACTTCCCGTCGCACGGCCTCCTCGATTGATTCTCCCGGCTCGAGGAAGCCGGCTAGCGTGCTATACATGGACGGTGGCCAGCGCTTCTGGCGACCTAACAAGAGCCGCCGCCCATCAGCTGATACGACGGCCACGATGATTGTGGGATCCGTCCGCGGGAAGCTCAAATTGGATATGCCATGGCGTGTTGGACAGTCGGGGCGTTCTGTTGGCGCTTCGCCTTGAGAAACCCCGGCTAGGTCTTTTTGGGGACAGAGTCGCTTCGTCCCTGCATTGATTGAGAGGGTAGGGCTACCGCATCCCGCACAGAAAGGATTTCTTGCATTCCAGTCTAGGAGCGAGCGAGCCTGAGCGTATATTGCCGCTTTAAGATGGTCATTAGTATCGCGGTGGGCCGAGAAGCTCAGTGATGCTACGCACCTTCAGGCGCATTTAAATTGACATGTCGAGACCCAGGCAGGAAAGATGCCCCTTGAGCCTTAAGAGCCTCGACCAGGTTTTTCGCAGCAGCAGAGATGGACCCCCTGGGTGTTACATCCACAGCGAAATACGGCGCGCCGTTGTAGCCGCGATATTCAAAGCCGGGTTTCTTCTCGTCAATGCCCAGGAAGAGAACCACAGGAACGGTAGTATCGGAGTTGAACTCTGCAATGAGCTGCTCCTCCGTTTTTCCAAACGGATCCGGTCCCGTGACGGGTTCAACGTCTTTCTTGGCGACATATGCCAGCTTAGTTGCATCCTTGGCAAACGGCGACAGACTGTTCATGAGCAGGAACAGGGCTGTCGGGTGGGAGAACGCCGAGGACAGAAACGCATGTTCGCTTCGCAGGAACGATAATCGATTGAGTGGGCTTCCTGAGAAGTAGTTGGCCACCTCACGGCCAAACTTGCGCGACAGCATCGACTCGTCGTCGGCAAGGACAGGGAGCTCCGGGATCGGAAGGGCCATGTTACACGACAATTTTTCGCCGCCGCTGAGTTGGGGGCCGTTACTTCGACGACAAGAGACCCTCGAAACGAAAACGGAAATCAGCGTAGAGATTTTCTAACTGACAACAACACAACATGAAAAACCTAAAGGATTTCTCTCAAATTACCGACAGCGTTAAGGAGGTCACTTGAAGGGCACAGAGGTCACGATGGTAGTTACCGGTAAGGCGATGCCGGAGGTTGCGGACAGCCCACTCCCGGCATCTGGAGGATGATGTCAGCAACTTCGAATAATGGATGCTCTAACGCCCGGGCCAAGCAAAACATCCCGTTGAATCACTTCCATTTTTTGACACATGATTCGGCCTGGGAGAATGCGAGGGACTGTCTTCTAAGAGATGCCGCAAACCAACAGAACCGAATGTCCGATTACGGTAATTGCCCACCAAGAAACAAATTTCAACATACTCCTCCTGAGATACCAGGGGGACAAAGGCTAGAGTTGATGATCCGCAAAGACTGTTCGGTCAACAGCAGCATGCGACAGGGATTTGACAGACTAGAGTCTTGAGACCAATGATTGCAATCAATCACGAGAAACCGACACTCGTTGGGCAGTAAACAGATTTTTCGCGCGTCCGTGAGAACCGTTCTTTGGCGCGTTGTAAATAAGTATCGTTCTTGGCCTTCCGCTTGGTTGCTGGTCAATTTACTTCGAACTCAGAATTGAATGAGTCAACAGAACCGACGAATTTCAACCAAACATTTTCTCGGTAATTGAGTTAACGTTCATGCTTCTGGCATGTTACCAGTTTGTCACTGTACCACGTCATCCAGTAATTTGCGTCACGAGGTAACAACGACAGTCAGACAGCAAAGCGTCTGCGGTAGCAGCAGCATCACAACAGGGGGCTTCATCCCGTTTAATTAAACGGACCTTGCGGCCGAATGGCATGCACAACGGGTTGCTGAAGCCATATCATATCCAACGATCACATGCCATTTCCGCGATTATTGCCATTGAGTGTGCAGGCTATCGATAAAGGGAAGGTGCTACTGCGCCAGAATGAGGTCTTTGGCCGAGTCAAAGTGAGATTCCCAAACAAGAACTTAGATGAGCGCGACTGACACTCAGGGAGCAGCATTCGGTGGCAAGAGACTACCAAGTACAGCTCGAGTCTTGGCGAACTTCAACGGGCCGTTAGATTCAGCGGGTCAAGCAGTCCTTGTGTGTCCGGATGTCGATCTATTTGCTGGAAGGCCTTCTTGTTGCGTGGCAAGGATGCCCACAACATCGGCTGCTCGTCGGGGAGCTGGTCTCATGTTCTCCTGGAATCGAGAAGCACATATGCCTCCCTGAGAGCTCACTTTCTCAAGTATATCAAGCATCCGGAATACTTGGCCCATGTGACAATAGATCCTCTTGCGGATGATGTCGATGTAAGTCGATATGCCATTTTGGACCGACGACTTTTTTTGATAAATATCTACTGACCGTGTTCCAAGTCACCGTGGAACACCCTCCGTCAGGACGAGATTCTTCGGGCTGAGATCCTGCAAGACGTTCAGCGTCTACCAGATGAGCCCTTTTATCATGAGCCGCACATCCAGGAACTCATCCTGGATATTCTGTTCATCTATTGCAAGCTGAACCCGGATGTTGGCGGGTATCGGCAGGGTATGCATGAGTTGCTAGCTCCTATCGTTTATGTGGTAGAGCAGGATGCTATCGTTCCGTCCGACGCCGCGTCCGTGAGCTCTGCAGATCTGACTATGGTTGAGATGCTGGACGCCTCATTCATAGAGCACGACTCATTTGCTCTCTTTTCGAAGCTAATGGACCGCGCTAAGACATTCTATGAGACGGGCGATAACCAAATGGGACTTTCGACAATAGTGGAAAAAAGCAAGCATATTCATGAAGTTCTGCTTGAAAAAGTCGACCCGGGGCTTGCGAGGCATTTGAAGAACATTGAAGTGTTGCCTCAAATTTTCATAATGTGAGTTGTATAAGCTCGATCTGCTGGCAATTTGTGGAACTGAGTCAATTGTTGTAGCCGCTGGGTTCGACTCCTATTTAGTCGGGAGTTTGACTTCGATCATATTCTCATATTGTGGGATATACTCTTCGCCGTCGATCCCACACTTCGGCTCATAGACTTAATATGCACCGCGATGCTCGTTCGGATCAGGTGGCAGCGTAGGGACTCATCATTACATTGCCCCCTCTTCTCTTATTGAGGGCTAATCGATTGTCGCAGTCTTGGACGCTGATTATTCTGTCGCTTTACAATTACTCCTAAGATATCCCAAACCAGAAGATCCGCACGGCCCGCACACATTTGTAGATGATGCTGTTTATCTCCGAGACCATCTCACCTCGGATGGTGGGGCGGCACTGATTATGAAATACACTGGCAAATTACCGGAAGCACCATCAAGCCTCCAGCGACCCATTACTCCGAAGTCAACGCGGCAGAATGATAGGGAAGTTATCTCGCCTCTGTCACCGCCACGTTTCATGACCAATCCGGGAGGGGTTGAGGCTTTGTTCTCTGGCGCGGCTAAGAACGTCCTGGAGCAGAGCGAGAAGCTCGGCATAAATCAAGCCGTGCGTGACGCACTTGATGAGATCCGCCGCAATGTTAGTGAAGCGAGGAGTACAGTGAAGGTTGGTCGCGAACTCTTCGCTGAACCTAGCTCGGACTCGACGGCCATGGCGGCGGTCGCTGCCATGGATCGTCGGAACAAACAGCTCGCAGCGATGCTGGACGAAACTACGGATAACATGAGGGCGCTCATAAGATCGGGACTGAAGGAGGAGGACAGACAGAAAACAACAGAGGCTTTGGAAATCGCCACGGCCAAGATGCATTTTGTAAAGGTGTATCTGGAAGACTCGACGATGACGCTTCCTGAGGATGAATCCAGTCCACATTCTCAAGCTCGTGCCGACGATCCAGACACGGCGATGTCGGATCCTCCCACCGAAGCGATGGCTCCCCTCGCCCTTAACGGCTCTAAAACGAGCTTGGATTCCGATGCGCCGCCCTCCTCTCTACAATCCTCCAGTCCCACCACTATAACGACAGCAACAACAATAACAGAGACAACGCTCTCGCCCACAAGCACCCGCTCCATCTCCCCCAAACGGCCCCAAGCCCCTATGCCGACCCGCTCCACAATTGCCCAGTCCTCCTTCTCCTGGATGCTCGAGCCGGACGAGCCCACATCGTCTCTACACACGCGCCAGAGCCAGAGCCAGAGCCAGAACCACAAGGCCACCCTATCCACCGCCTCCTCTTTCTCTTCCGGCAGATTCTCCCCCAAGTCCCTGCGCGGGGGCCGCAGTTGTAGCAGTCTGGATGAGGGAGGAGGAGGCGGTGGTGGTGGTGGCGGTGGTGGTGGGGTATCCACCCCGACATCGCAGCATCGCAAGCGCCCCTCGAACAGCACGAACCGCAGCGAGAGGAACGCGTTCTTGTTCGGCGAGGTGCCTAGTGATGGGGGGAGAAGCGGTAGTAGGAGCAAGAGTGGGCGCACTATATTGCCTGATGATATTTTTGGGTTGGAGCCGTTGGGGAAGGGGAAGGGGTGAGGTTACATGTGTACAATTTGCGGGTGTGATATTTGTGTATAACGGTGTACTCGTTCACCGCGGAGAGAGATAGAGAGAGAGCGACGTAGAATTTATAGATGTTGCGTTCGATTTCACGTGCATTTTCAACTTGTTGAGTCGATCCCGCTCATACAGGGCTTGCTTGGAGTCGTTCGCCGGAACGAAGACCTGGGGAACTCGGAACTCGGAACTCGGAACTCCTCCGTTGTGCTTGCCAAGGGAACTGTGGCACCCGTTTCCGACCGCAGTAGAAACTCGCGGACAAACACAAAAGACGGGAGGGAAAAATTAAACCGTGTTCACATGTACTCCATCACTAATCTACGTATGTATTCATCTGTCAGTCATAGCCCCTCGACCGCACAACCCAATGCTTCTTCTTCATGATGCATAAAACTCCAACCCCCATGACGCTAGACCCTTCACCGCAAAAAAAAAAAAAACAACAACCAAGAAAACATACTGTCAAGTCCCAAGACAACCCATCACTTCATCAAATGCCACAGTAAAAGTCATCATATCTCATCCTGCCATACCCCATCGTAGCAGCAGCCCCCACCACCCACCCACCATTAGACCATCCTCCAAAGCATACTTTTATCACCCCCGCAATCATCCACCTTCATGTCCACATTCATCCTATCCACCCACTCGTTCTCCTTGCTGACAGCCTCACTCTCAATCTGCGCCATCAGGGCCAGCTCCGCGCGCATATCGTCCACCATAGTGGCGCACCCGTCCAGTATCCTCGCGAGCCCGGATCTCACTTGTCCTTCGTTTTCTTCTTCTTCTTCTGCTCCCCATGTACTCTCCGGCCTCCCCAGCCCATCCAGGGTTTTTCTCCACCCATCCAGTTTACGTGCTAAGCCGGCACATTCACCCTTCCACCCGCCATCGTCCAGATCGCTCAGAAAGACCAGGTCCTGGTCCTCACCATCGGCCATATCCAGATCTCCCTGCCGCCGAGCTTCGAGGATCCGCTCGACACGGGCGGCCCAGATCTCGAAAGCAGCCACAACGCGGTGATAGCGACTCCCAGGGGCACTGAGGGCCCAGACACCATCAAGGACATTATCCAGCGCCTGGGTCTTCTCGTCGAGAGTCATCAGTGTCGCGTGTTTGTTGGTGTTGCCCTTGTGGTTCTTGGCGTCGCCCGCTCTGGCTCTGGAATCGGAGTGGAGGTCCAGGCCTGCCCAGGCGGCTATGGCAGCGACATTGTAGTCTTGGATATCAGCGCGCTCGTCAGCATCGAGGGCGCGGGATTGGTCGGCTATTCGGGTGAACCTGGCATCGAGGGCGCGGCGAGCGCTAGCGTGCCATCCGTCGATGACGACGTGGGCGTCGCGGTGGAGGAGAGAGAGCTGGAGTAGCTCGGTTTGTAGACGGCTCGTCTCGGCGCTTAGGGCGACGTTGGCGGGGAGTTTACTGGGAGAGGGCGGGGCGAGGAAGGTAGAGGAGAGGGGTTTGGGGCCGTGGTTTTTGAGGGGCGAGTAGTGCTGTTGGTTTGTGTTGAAGGATGGGCGGGCCGAAAGTGATGGATTGTTGACGTTGTTGAGGTTGTTGATACTGGTAGTGGAGGAAGTGGATACGTTCCGAGATGAAGCCTGTGAGCGACTTGTCGGTGGCAGCGCTGGTTGTTGATGCGATGCTGCTACTGAGGATGATGATGATGATGATGATGATGATGTAATCGGACGCAGGATAGTGGCAGCAGTAAGAGTTGTTGCTGCCGTTGTTGCTGCCGTTGTTGCTGCCGTTGATCTTGCCCGAGTATGGCCGCTGGCACGTGGCGCTTGTCCATTACTGCTGCTACTTCCACTCAAGCCGCCCGAAGTTTTGGGCCGGCTGCTAATCGGCGGTTTATTCTCCTTCTCTCTTTCTCTTTCTCTTTCTCTATCCTGTTTGGGAGGACCCATTCGTCTCGATGATGTTGACGTTGATGCTGATGTTTTCGTGACCGTGGAGGAGGAAGAGGAAGTGACATTGGAGGCTAAGCTCTGCTCCGAACTCCTGGCTGAATGAGGCACCGGTGGGCTCACCCTTCTTGATGTCCCAGACCGACTTCCTAATATAGTCGAAAGCGGTCTTGACGAGCTGGGCAGCCTCTCCGTCGTCGTCGTCGTTGTCGTCGTCGAAGTGGAATTCGTCGCTCGCCTTCTGGCTGCAGCGGCTGATGAAGAGGCGTTGGACGCCGCCGACGTCGCCCCCGATCGCGTCACCGGCCGTCCGGCTTGCGGGAGACGTGAGGGGGATGTTGCCGTCCGTAAGCCCTCTTTCTCGCGTCCATTCGCTGCGTGCGACGACGAGAGGCTGGGATGGCGCATCGAACGTGTAATACGGGTGGAAGAGGACGACATGGCTGCTTGATGATGATGGCGATGCAGGCGATGTAATCGTCCTTCATAGGAATAAAAAATGTTAAGAGTCGCTTAATACTCGCTTGCGCTTGGTATAAAATCCCCTGAGCGATTGACGACCCGCCCTGCACCTGTGGATGGGTGATGCTTCACAGCTCATGTTGCTGCTGTGCTTCTTGTTTATGCACGCAACCCGGAATTAAGCACGGCGCCAATTCTAAACCTTCCTCCTACGTAATCCCATTGGTGTTGACTTCCTGTCGCCCGCACTGTACCTGAACAGCGCACCAACCCACGAATCCACACCGGTATCGCACCTTCCCGCCTCCCAGGGTCCATCTTTCTGCCGTCAGGAGCTCCCACCGCCTTCTTCATCCTAGCCCCTGTCCGACCCACCGCACTGCATCCCATGCCCCCACCCGCCCCACCGCTCTCACCACATAAATTTGCGCCGCGACGTCCCGCATTCCATTTTTTCCTTTCCTCTTTTCTTCATCATCAGTATGGGTTAAAATTCTCACCGTCAAGTGTAAAATTTTAATTCTAATCAGGCGGCTCCGCCATCGTGCGGCTTGCTGAGGGTTATTAGACATGCGTCTATGGATTTCCTTCCGTTCCCGGCCTCCTAGAGTAAGAAAATCTTCTTTTTCGGCAAATGCCCTTCCCAATCAGCCGCCGACGCCAGCTCTTCCTGGTTCGTGACTGTGGGGTGTTTTCTACATTTCAATGATAACTACTACGTCTTTTCAGTGAGATGCGATGTGATGTGATGTGTGTTTAGTTGAAGTTGAGGGATATGTCCGCATTTGCGCTGTTGTTCAACCACTCGTAGTGTACGGCGGGCGACTTGAGCGAGGAACTCCGCTTCTTCCGGCCTCTAGCTCGTATCGCGATGACCGCTGTGTTCACAGCTGCGTTCGACAGCATCGTACTACGCAGAAAACCCTTCAAAAATTGGACAATCGTGATGAGAGCGTAAAGATATACGCGTCGTGAGGCACGGGTAGGAGAAAAGTTTTCGTCGCGTTCCTTGCGTGTCAAGAGGGGTTGGCTCGCAACGCCGTCTGGGAACATGTTTTCAGCGTAGATTTACTCTTCAACCATGAATCAATTGATACGCTAATTTCATGTAGTTGCAAGTGCTGGTTGTGGTGAAGATGGGGTTTGAAATTAGGGCTAGTTTCGCGTCGGTTTTAGCATGAGAGCACCATAGAACCTTCAGACCGTTTCCCTAGTATGAGGGACGACCAACAGCTGGTTCCCGACCTTGCATGTCTTGTGCTTCCTCGTATCTATCTCGCATTGCTTCTTGAAGATCCAGTTCCAACACTTTGGGTTTGCTACGATCTATCAAATAAGTAATTAATTGTGTGTTCTGCTCAGAATATTTGGACATACAAGCTACACAGCATCACAGTGAAGCAGGCAGGCGAGTCATTGGAGGCTATTTTTACTGTCTGGCAGTGGCATGCATCATGGAGCAAATCTTCCATTGATCTACTCCACACCCTATCTATAGAGCGCCAAACCAACCCATGTTATCGTCCCGCATTTCCACATAAGACCGATAACCTAGTAAACGCGCTTAGGGGGCGACATGCTGGCCTTAATGACAAGACTGCCGACGTTCTGCCAGCCCTTCTTCAGCAGAGAGACGAGGTAGTTGACAGCCAACATGATGTTAGCCACCAGTTGCTCCTGGGTCATGCCGACGTTTCCGACCGCCACGCCCATGCAGAGCACCTTCTTCAGCTGGAACTTGATCGTGGACTTGACCTCGTTGATCTTGCCCGTCAGGTCGTCCGAGTGGGACACGGGCGTCGGGAACTTGCCGGCCTTGGACAGACCGGGCCCCAGGAGACGCGGGATCTGCTTGATCAAGCTGTCCGAAGCCACGAAAGCGTCGTACTTGCGGGCCAGCTTCTTGACTGTAGGCGATGTGTCAGTTCGAGCTTATTCCTGCCTGAAAGAGGAGGAGGGGAGGCTGCACGCACTCAGCTTCTTGTTCTTGTTCAGCTTTTTCAGATCGTCCGCGGACATGGCGTCGACGCCGCCGTGCTTGGCACGGTCGATATCGTGCTGGTCACCCAAGATGCAGATGCTCATGTTGGGCCGCGGGATAGACGGCAGCTTGATGGTGCCCGAGAAACGCTTGTCACGCTGAGGGTCATAGTTCTTGAGGCCAATCTGAAGCCTGTGGCGCAGGAAAGAAAGAATCAGTCAGCCGCCGCGAGGGAAGCATTGGAATTGAACGCAGAGGGGGAATGACCACGTACTCGACGGTCTCGAGAAAGTTACGCTTCTTCTGCTCGTTGGAGTAATCGAGCAGCTCGATAACGTTGTTGCGCACTCCGGCTGCAATTCAAAAGGTATCAATTAGCCGGTAATCATCCCCTCCGTAGCGGTTGTATGGGACAGTTTCCCGGGGGGGGGGGGGCACAGGATTACGCACCGACAGTGATTTTCGACATGATGGACTGTCTTCCAATAGACCTGGGATAAATCTAGTGGTGAGGATTCTTGGCAACAAAAACCTGGCTGGGAGGTTCGACTGAGCTGAAGCGACGGGCGAATATGCGTCACGATGTTTTTTGCAACTTTTTGGCGGAGATTGGGAATTTCACCCCGCTGATCTACAATTTGTGTCTTGTGCGCTGATCTGTGCTTTGGTGGGGCTGTGCGGGAACCCGGGGGGGCTGTCACTGAGACTCAGCGGAAATATCGGGGCTAACGAAGCCCTACCGGTACCTGCCGAATGTAGACAGCACAGTGAGTGTGGATCCAGGTCTGGCTACTACTGAGATACGGTAGTCAGCCATAAGATGCACGCTTTGGTGGGCACACCAAAGCGTGCATCTTAGTTTAGTCATCATCACTAGAAGTCATCGCATGCATTGTTTTCCTTTCGTTTCGTTTACGTTAGTGTCTTACGTCTATCCGATAGACAGACGGAACCCATCCAACAGTGTGTAAGTGACAAAAGTTTCGAGCAAAGTGGATTTTCGTATGATGCCCAAATACCCTATTCTGTCAGACAACCACAGCCATTGCAATATCCTATGTATGTAGAATTAACTATCCCGAATCGGTTAAAGTCCAGCATACTTGAGTTTTGTCCAATCTGAATGAGGATACCGAGTTCGAATTCTTTAAACGTCGCTATGGAATTTCATTCCACCAATCAGCGGAGATTTGTGGTAGCATAAACGCTTGTAAAGTTGAGTGCCCTCAACACGCAACGTCCACATTACACAATTCCGCCGATAACTTCATAATCCTATGAAGCATTGCGTGCTTGCTCCAAGGCAGGACTTCTCACAAGTCATTCGCATAGCGAGGTATGGAGATATCGGTATTCTCAACAATTCTTTTGATACGCCGTCACTGGGCGTTAGAAAACGGACCTGGTACGATGACTTCATCTCAATTCGCAATCCTCAACTGCCACTTTGATCTTTTCAAAGGTCCATCTGAAAATCACGTCTATCAGCACCTGCATGAGGACAGCACTCAGGTCCCGGCCTCAATGCAGGTTCCGGAAGGTTATTTTTTTTCAGACGGATTCTCGCAATGACGCAGCCACGGGTAAATATTGATCCTGACATAACCGCGTGAACTGTTTGAATCGTTGAATCGTTGAAGCATACTAGTATGCTTGTTGGATACTCGCCACGAATGTCGTGGTGGGATCTCGCAGATATGTCAGATCAGGCTTGCCTTGTCTGGAAGCTCTGCATACTCACCGCTCAGCGCAAATGGAAGGGGAACGTCTATGTGGTTCATAACCACCGTAAGACAAAAGCCGAAACCGGCACCCAACGGAGGAATCCGAAGGGACTACATTTCAAGACCCTCCAAGCCCCGATATTCGAGCATAGTCACGCGAGTACTGTGCTTTTCTCCTCAACTTACTCAGTGGAGATCCGCTTCCCGCCAGCTTCCGGTATCACAGGCAAAGACCTGACTAAGGTCTACGACACTCATACTATGAAATCCATTTTGGTACTTTGATCAACGCGACAAGCAATCTCACTTCATTCATCAAATCAGCGCTTGTGAAATTCGAAATAGCATTTGAACACTTTCTCTTGTTGCATTATTTTATGATCGCTCAGTTGTCTTGGGGATGCCCTCGTTTCATCCAATCATTGATGGGATCCACCTTTCCCAACTTACGAAGCAAACTTTTCCATCCAGCGGTCCATCTGAAATTATATACCAGTAACGCGAGTGTGAAACATTCCAACGCCTCGACGTTACCGCGACAAAAAATTTCCGAGGCTACGCAAAACAAGACTTTCGAAAGGTGGGTATGGTGCGGTAGTTTCCTTCACCCACATGATGCGAACTCCGGTGCCCATATGAAGATATTTCGTTGCTTTGGAATCGATACCGACTACTTGGGCGAAATACATTGGTGGAGGAACTCGCAACTTGAGCCACACAAGTCAGAAAAAGAGAACACCTTTTTTTTGCCAAGGTGGTTTCTTTTCTAACTAGTGTGGCTCAAGCTGTGAGTTGATCAAATTTTAACAGCAGCTGTCCCAATGGATTTCGCCCGAGCAGGGCGAGAAGGTACTAGAATAGAATAAGTGCTAAGATCTCCCGCGTGAAAGGTTCCTACTACGCACGAACCATCGAGAATAGCCTCGACACGACCCAGCTTATCACGATTTTCGTCGTCAGGTTCTGTAACAAGGGGAATCTAGCACATTCTTCATTCTTCTGGATGTTCGTCTCTTTCTGAGCCAGGTCTTAGCAGGTGCACTGTCATATCATCACCAACAATTTTTCCTGTCCCATCAGGGTGAAACTCTTGGGAATCTCTAAACATGCATATCGTTATGCCAGAATAATCGCCCCATTTTTGAAATCTAGCGCCACGAACATTGGTTGCGTCCCAAAAAGTCATCACGCACCTGACGGGTCGCCATATGGCTTTTAGCTTAAGTAGCGGTGACTGGACGTTTTGTGGACGACGTTTCACTGCACTGTTCTCATCTGAACTGCAGGGAAACAGGGTCCTCAAGTTATCGAGCACATGATAGAAGTTAAGTACTTTTGACCTATGCGTAGTGGTGTTTGTCAGTGCGAGCACTTAACATACATAGATCGGAAGTTCTTACAGTGTCTGTCAGGTCTTAAGTGTTGACGAACTAAGGTGTGGAATTCCCTGTATAAAAGATGCCAGCCAGCGTTTTAACATATATATCGAAACTCAAACTACGAGAAATCGCACATCAAGACCACCGAAAATTTATCTCGACGATCTTGGCTCAAAGGCATCAGGATCACGAGCTTATGAGGTCAAACCACGTGGAATAAGCACTTCCGAGACAAGGAAGAACTTCCTAAATGTCGCCCCCCCCCCTCATGGAAGGTGAACAGACCATCGGGTTCAGCAAACGGGTTTGTTTGGTGCCTGGCCTACCCTTACTAGGAACATCAAGCTCAACCCTGTCCAGCGGTCAAAGCGCTATAGACACGCTTGGGTGTTTATTGTGTCGGTTAGGTTCCCTAGGGACCATATAGCGATCACGATGGAACTTCGTTCTTCCGTTTGGGTCCTGCGCATTGCCCTGAGGATGGGATTAAAATCGGTGACAAGGGATAAGGATGAACCGATCCCAGATCATGGGCCCGCGGGTCGCATCGATCTCCACTCCCACGTCACCCCTATCCAGCGGATGCTGCCTGGCTGCCGAACCCTAGATTTTGGGCCACTAATCGACAACGGAAAGAGGAATTGAGTTTTCCTGTAGCGGGGTGCTCCAAAAGCTTGGGTTCTTATCTGAACAGAGGTGCCGACGAGAGGGTATCGCTGCAAGGCCATGCTTTCGGATTGGATACTGGCTTATCTCATAAAGCTGTAAGCGGGATATTGGGCTAACATAACGTCAGAAGCATGGCCGAAATCGATCGCAACCGTCTTTCTGCCAAAAGTTGGTTAGAACCTCATCTGGTCTTGAGGTTGCTTGAATGAACTGGGGACTCATCTTCCTAGGTGATCATCTTGTAGTTCGAAGATCTCGGAATGCCCGAGCTCCTGCGGCTCTAGTGAAAATAAAATGGATCGCCGTTCTGACAAAGTCAGCGATTGAGTCGCGCGCCCTTCGCTATGACCTTTTCATGATTCAAGAGCCTCGCCAAGTAACTGCGCCTGAAATCCGTTATAGGAAACGATCCTCTCTATCCCCTCTGCTTCGACTCAATTCCTATAACGGTTTGGGTAGTATTCAACTGATGATGTGGTACAATACCTCAACACTGGCAGCTCAAATCGCTTGAACCTGCGAAGCTCAACGCTGACAACAGTGTTTGTGCTTTCTCACTGTCCTTGGGAAACATGAGGCTTCCACCGCCCGAGATCCTTCTCGGCAAGACGCCGAACTTTGTCAATCCCCCAACTAGAGGCCCGGCGATCGTCAATGTAGGGCTGCCGTTGATACCTGTCATGACACTGACATTGGCGTTGCGGGTATACACTCGACAATTCATCTCGAAAAGGTTTCAATGCGATGACCAACTTATCATGTTAGCCTATGTACGCCTTCGCCTCACTCTTCTTCTGTGAACATCCCTTTGCACACGCTGCTGACTTTTGTCCTTCCCAAAGATACCCACCGTGGCATACACGGTCATGGGTGTCATTGGTTTGACCGAGTTGAAATGGGATCGGCACGCCTGGGATATTCCGCCATCGTTATGGGAGGCATCGCGCAAGATGCAGTAAGTCCTTTGATATCACACTTTCAAATCTCCGGAGAAACCTTAGTTTTTAGGACGACTGTCTGACGTTGAGAACAGATTGAGCATCTACATTGTCTTCATGATAGCTATGAGCTTAACAAAAGTATCCATCCTCACTACGATACACCGAGTGGCAGCCGCGGCAGAGAGCAACCGAATCAAGATGGCTGCAACGATTTTGATGATCGTCGAGATTACACATGCATTCATTTATATCATGGTGACATTGCTTCAGTGTCGGTACGTCAAATTTCGTCTTGGATTAAGATTTCAAGGCGCTATCTTATGTGAAGGTTCAAAAATTAACAGAAAGGGGGTGATCTAGACCTCTCTCTGACTACTGGGAGCTTTCGTTCGAGCCTCAGCGATGTATCAGTGAAACTGCACACCTCATTGCTTCTGGAGTCATCGTCACTTGTCTCAACTTTGGGGTCGTGTTCCTCCTTCTACCGCTGATACTCTCCTTACATACGTCTCTGCATCTGAACAGACTGCAACGAACAGTGATGACCATGTTTTTTGGCGTCGGCTTGCTCGCTTGTGCTGCCGACGTGGCGCGTACTTATGATGCGGTACTGATAAGCGCAGACCCTGACATGGACTTGACTTGGTATGGTTGGTATGTCCTACTATGGGGCGGGGTGGAGCTGTACGTCGGTATCGTAAGTATAACCCGTTTTAGATTTGAGACTTCTCAAAGTCCTTCGTCGGCATTAACAGAATGGCTACCTCTTAGATTTGTGCATGTATCCCAGCCACGAAACTATTCTTCACGACATATTTCTCTCGTTTCTTCGGCGATTCATCAGCATCATTGTTACGATATAAGTGGTCTAGCGCTCAATCCAGTCCCAGAATTCCCACAAAGCCTTTTAAGTTCAACCTCCGCACTAGTGGCGTAGAGTTGTCTCAAGAGCGTGCGGCCGCAAACCCTTACTCGGCACTAAGCCCTACTTCACCATACCATCTCAACACGCCGACCGTGACAGATCCTTTGTTCAAAAGTTCGTTTACGACTATTTCGGGCTCCAAACCTCTTCGTTCTCACTCTAGCTATGGTCCTGCTAAGAAGCCCGGTTCGGTCGCTGGCCCAAATGCTGAGCCTGAACCGTGGCTCATGATAAATGGTCTGCTACAACCCCCTCTACCGACAAAGAGCCAGCGGCGTCCTACTTCTGGGGCATCTGTCGGGTCTGTGAATTCGAGTAACACAGGGGATGGTCGAGAGACTGTTATAATTTTGTTGGACAGGGATTCAGTGGAAGGCTCTGGCTGGCAACGCTGAGACGAGCCTGCCAAGTCGATGGGAAAAACAGTGATACCATTTAAAGCAATGAAAGTGACAGGTTCGCGATGATACCCGAGATAGAGTTTAATCTGAAAATACTCGTGAGCCGAGTTTTTCTATTGCACGGTGTTTACGCGGGTCACTTGTGCTGCGGGCAGTTTAGGTGGTATACGAAACATAGAAGATGAGCGGCTGATAAACCACACTATTCCGGGCCCAAAAGAGAAGAGAGCAGTGTGTGTGGTGTGAATCGTAGTTTTCATTACAGTAAATCCCATATTGTGGGGGCAGCCCATGGACAAAGACGAAACGGCTGCAATCCTTACCATACATTCGGTCTGCCTTGTGACGCCCATCCCTAAGCGCTAAAAAGAAAAGAAGAGACTATTTTCTTGATGCATCGATATTGTTCCGCGTCTTCGGTGGGATTTCTCATACACAATCGTTTGCATTACCTACTGCGATAGAATTCTTGTAGAAAATGGTTCGAAAAGGAAGGAGAAGTTTGATGTACAGAGGAACGGCGTCTGGTGGACGAGGTTTCAAGTCCCAACGGTTTCATGTCTGATGGACTGTTGTGTTTTGCTCCTACCCGCTGAATTCTGGGAGTGCCTTCTTTTCACGGGCAGACCACGTGTTCTATATCAATTCACACATTTGTCAGCCATTTCTTTATAGTGGTTCAGAGATCAGATCGCTTACCATGGCCTCCTTGATCAGGTTTTTAGTCATGATCTTCATATTTCCGCTATGCAAATCCTCCACGGACACAAGAAGCTTCCCGGCTACGAGCTTTCTTACTTGTTGGCAGGACAATGTGTCTTGCTGCTTGGCAAGCTCTTCCGCCACAGCATTATTGATGGCTGATTTGAGAGCCTCTCCGAATGAAAGCTGAGGGGGTTTTTGAGCATTTTTGGGGACAGTGACATTTTTCGCCGCGGGTATGGAAGTCGTGCTGCCAGCTGCTGCATTGCTTCCCGTTATCGTCTTGCGGGGACCAGTACCGGGTTGAGTTCCGGCCGGCGCGGCTGGGGCTACACTTTCGCTGCTTTGAACGCCACTATTTGCATCATCTTTTTTATCCGAAGCATCTTTCTCTGGAGCTCTGCCACATTTCCGAGAGCCCCCAACAGTATACATGGGTACATCAATCGCTAGAGGCTTGGACGCCGTTGCAGAATGCCTCATGGCAGTCATGCTCTTGCCTCCATCTGCGGTCAAACGTTTGCGAATCTTGATCTTCGCGTATTCGTTCCCGAGAGGGTGAATCTGCTCATAGCCAGGGAACCTTTGATCCACACTCATTTGTGCGGTTGGGCAAAACAAGAGCGCTTCACCTGTTCTGAGGGCGACGATGGTTTCAAAGATGCTTGTCTCTTCGTCTTCCTGGGGGTTTGCACCAGCTAGATGCTTCTTGAGCACGTCATACCAAGCTGGGGAAAGGAAGCGATGCACAAATGTCGCATTCGCCAGGTCGATCAATCCTGGTGACAGGGTGGGCTCCTGTGTTGCAATGATCACATGAGTTCCAGTGTGCCTTTGTTGGCGGACGATTGATGTGAGGTCTTCTGTGAGAATCCGGGCCTCGCCAGATTGGACAAGAAACTAAAGTGAATTAGCTATCATCAATCTAAAGGGACAAAGTCGTTTGTAGGTTGCTTACTTTATGCGCCTCATCCAAGGCCACAACTTGCGCGCACTGGTCTCGTCGCTCGAGAAATGCAGACAGACAAATCGAGAACAGAGAACAGGCGCTGTTCGAATTCAGCGAGGGGTCACTCAGATCGATGATCGTCAAAGTCCCTGGCTCGAAAGCCCAGATGTCTTCCTGTGCAGCTGCAGCTCTTGTGGAGCGTGTGGTGGACGACGGTGCCATGAAACTATCAAGGAGGTCAAGACGCATATTCAGCGCTGCATCTTGGCCTTTCAACCACTGCTTGTCGTTGAGGCGTTGTCGAAACGTCGAATAGCTGAAACCAGGCCCTTCCATCGCCATCTCGCGAATGATACTAGTGACCACCTCCATGTATAACGGCGCTTTACTATCTGTCGGGTCCAAAGCCATGAGCTTCAGCATGTTAGAAACATCAAGCTGATCTTCGTTGAAGTACAAAGGGAGGATCTTAGGGCGAGGTGTATTCGCAGGCAGGCCTGGTAGTTCTGCATATAGGGCTGTCATGTCCCAGATGTTTGAAGGCGATACCAGGACGTTGACTATAATACCTGAGGAACATAGATAGGCTGCCTCACAAAGCTGGGTCATTCCATGATTCGCATAACAATCGTAATGCATAACCATTCCAGCCAGAGGGCTTGGTAGAGTTCCAACCCCACTGTTCGCGATCAAGGCGCCCTCCAAGAGGCAAGAGAGGGTGTGGCTTTTCCCCGAGCCCTGTGAGCCGCAGATGAACGCAGACCAGGGTATGTTCATATTCGCGAGGACAAGTCTGTCTTCGGGGGCTGCATCTTTCCTATCATCTTGCTGGATGCCGAGCAAAGAATATTGCGGCGCCGTCGATTCCTGATATGCACCCGTCGATTCCACGAAGGCCCCCACAGCCGAAGTGTAAATAGGGGTGTTCTCGAACGACTCTAACCGTTGCTGCCGCGATCGAACCTGTGTAGAAGAGGAGTCTTCCTCCTCCACAAAGGGCAAAAGATGAGAATAGTAAGACATTTTCGTAGGTCGTGGTAGCTATGCTGTTAACGCGTAATTCAAAAACAGAGAAGTGTGAGGAAGGCTATAGTATAAAGCAGTCAATTCCGTACACATGAAGCTATTAGGCAACAACGTACTTGCATGCAATGGTGGTTAAGGATTAAGGATTGGGCAATTTGTTTGCAGCTTTGGCAGGGGCAGCCTATTGACTACCTGGTTGTCTGTACGTATCGACACTTTTACACATCAGCGCTGGAAGAAACCTGAATGTTGACAACAACCAATAAGCCATCCTGGCTAGCTTGGCAGGAACTGATGATATTTCGTCAAATTTCTGCTGCAGCGAGCGTTGGCGAAAGCATTTCTCTTTGGTCTTTTCGCAGCCAATCCACAAACCGGATACACCATCCATTGTCTTCGCACAACATCCTCTTATACGTTGGTGCATCTTATCTGAGCAAACCATGGATTTCGTCTTTGTCGTTGCGACAGGACCAGTGCAACAACCAACTCCCAATTTCCGCATCATGAGCCTGCCAACTTACTCTCTACAAATACAACGCAACTTGAACCGCAGCGCCTCTTGTAAAGGCACAAACGTATATCGAGCGATAGCCCCCAGCCCAGGGCCCGCGTATCAACCTCCTCAAACCGGATGCGTAGCCGGTCAGTTGCAAAGCTCTGTGATGCCCTTCCAAATGCAGGCTGCTACGCGGGTGCCCCGGAAGGGGCTACGATGTGAAGAAGACAAAAAACCTCACAAAGGCCAGGCATGAAAGGCTCCCATGGGCTAGCGCGGGATTGATTGCCTTAGGCTCCTTGTGTTTTACGGAACTATGCCGGGGGCACCTTAATTTAGTTTAGGTTTGGTTCTTGGTTCTGGAAGAAGTTGTTTTGTTATTCTATCTAGCTTTTGTTTTTTATCTGGGCCATGTCTAGCCTAGTACCTGTTGCTCGTCTGGGGGTTGGAGGGACAAACAAATTGATGCCGTTGGTGTTGTTAATGGTGTTGTGAGGAGGGCTTAGGTGAACCCTGTGAATAGATGAAGGAAGGCCGGCCTAGCCTGCTCTAACTGATTCCTCCCAGCTCGAACGGCCTGCATGTTATTAAGTCCACCCCTCTGATTTGATTCATCGGTGCTTGCTATAAAATGCCCAAGCCACATAATAGGAGAGCAAACAGACGGAGCAAGCACAACAAATATTTTCCAATAACTCTATTCTAACGACCCTGTCTACAGACCAATACCCAGAAATCACGCCGTTTTTGTATCTTCTAGATTCCCGCCATGTCCCCATATTCATACACTCATCGCTAAGTTACTAGTAATACACAAGTTTTGAAGAAGAAAAAAGGACAAAAAGAAAAGGGGGCGTAGTGGCCCATGGCATTGTCATAAAATAGGCAGATAAGTCGAGTGGCAAACTGCAAAATGCAAATTGCGAGCTGGAGCCATGAGACAAGTTGCTTCAGCAACCTCATTTCATGGTTGCTCGCACAGGAAACCATTTGGTCAGGCCAGTCGGTACGCGGCTCTCGCGCTGCCAACCAGTCAAGCAATCCTCACTGATCGCAGGTATTGCTGTTCTCTCGGCAAGCATTACGCCGTTCCCCGCGCGGCTTCAGTGATCTCGTTGTGACGGATTATGCCGCCAACTCAAATGTGGCGAGGGATTTTGCGATACCTCATCGTCGGCATTTCCAACAGATGTCAAGGGACTTGAAATCCGGGGAAGTACAGCCGTAGTGGTCTATGACTACCAAAGGATATCTCAGAGCAAATTCATAGTCCTCACGAACGACCCACACGAGATCGCGCGGTCCAGATATACCAGACACCTCATGTGGGATGATCCTCGCTCACAAAGCCTCCTTCCTGGCTATGAGTGGAGCGGCGTACTGGCGAACCGAGAAGATATCTTCCCATGCGACCGAATTGAATAGAAGATCCCGTCGATCTAGCACTTCCTATTAGCACGCCGTTCATCCGATGAGAGTGACACGTATGGCTAGGAGGGCCACTCACCTTCATTCATTCAGCCACAGGTACGACCAATGACTCGCCTCAACTCTCGCGTTTTCTTCAGCTTGCGGGTGATTTTCTCCATGTTGTTGAAATGTTCCACGGCCTCACTATTTTGCTCAGCAGCCTCGAATGCGAGGGGCTGATCAAAGCGCTGGAGGTGCGCGTGAAGTGCGCTGTGATGCTCCCACCACTCTTCAATTAGTGGCCGCTCCGCAGCTTTGGCAGCAGCCGCGGTATCCTCGGCCGAAGTAGTCTTGAGCATTCCTTTGCGGCTGGTGGTGTCTGTCAAGTCCTTGGACTTGCGCTTTCGACCCTTGACCGATTGCGCCTGAGAGACACGTGCAGAAGCCGGAGCACTGGCGGCCTGGACGAGACTCTGGCCATTGTCGTTGTGAACTCGTCGCATGTGGTCCCTAAGGTTCCAGTTACGAGGGAAACCACAGCCAGGAATAGCACGATCGCATCCGTCATAAGTGCAAAGATATGGCTTATCACCGTGGCCGTGCATAGCGTGAGCCTCGCGCTCGTGGCGTAGAAGGCAGGCAGTGGATGAGAACCGGGCATTCTCGCACGAGTCGGCCTTGCAGCGATATGGCTTCAGGTGTGAATCAACAAATTTGCTGCGAGATGGTTAGATCGTCGTTGCAGAATGAGGAAATTAGAACAATATGACTTCTTACTCGTAATTGCATTTCAGCTTCTCGGCCTTGTGGTTGCAAGAAGCCTGACCCTCCCACGGGCAGTGGAAAAGACCATCCGAGCCTGGCTGGGCATTCTTATACAAGTAGTGATCACGAGCTGACTCGCCGTCACCGCTCGGCCTCCGGGAGAACGATGGAGGCAAAACAGCATTGTCAAACGGGTCGGTTCCATACATGTCCTCACCGGCTGGTGGAAGTCCGTGAATAGGTTGATAGGAAAAGCTAGGGACATGTTAGTCAACAAGCCGGGTCAAATGCAAAAGAATCAGGCAAACCTACTTTGGCGATTGTGCACCAATCATGGGTGGCGATCCATGGCTGGTCGGCGAAGCTCCCACTGGGAACTCATCTATAGCCGGGGAAGAAACACGTGATTCGCTCAGGGGCGAGGACCACGTGGTGGTCGGGGGAGAACCCGCAAGAGAAATATCAAAATGCAACCGGTTTGGGTCCATGTGCTGTTGTGTCAGGCTGGGCGCCATTGACTCCGCATACAAACCATCTGCAGACATACCCACGCTCATGGGGAGCGTCGGGTAGAACATATTGGACGACACGGAATGTGCGTCAGACTCTAGAAGGTAGGCCTCCATTTGAGCATTTGCCATATCGTAACTGGAGATTGAGGATCCTTGAGAAGAAGCAGTAGATAAAATCCTGGGTCGTGTTTTTTGTGTGGCCTTGATGGTCCTGTATTTGCTGCTGGTAGAACTCCGAGAACTTATCCGTCTCATGGGCTCTGCGACTACCGCGGGAGTTTCTTCAGCAGTCATCCACTTGCCTGCTGATAAATCCTCTACGGCATCATCATGTCTGGGAGTAAGGCCAAAAGAAAATGAATATTCCTCGGAATCCGCATGAAAATTCTGTGAGCCTTCCGCTGATGCTGAATCCCACACCGAACTGCTAAGGTCCGTTTGTGCTGTGTGGGGGTACATGGGAAGCATGTTGGTGTGAGAAAATGTGCTGTAGTCACTACTGGGGTTAGTATTGTGCTCGCTAGTCTAGTATCAAAAGAGAAGAATATAAGCATCGGCACTTGTCCTGTTCATCAAGGTTAGTCTGTTGGTCCGAAATTCGCCAAGGAAGGTTGGTGGAGACAAACCAATGTGTGACCAATAACATTCCGAAGAATAGAATAGAGAAGCCCCGGGCAGTTGCAAAATCCAGGACATAAAATCAAATCCTCGGTTTTATTGGTTCCATGAATATTGCAGAAATGCACAGAAACAAAAGAACTGGTCCAATCCATGGTTCGAATAGCATCAATGGGACTCCATGTCTCTCTACAGCAGAACTTAAGGTAAAATTAGTCGATAATCACGGGGCTTAGCAGAGGCATAAAGGTGGAGTAAGAAGTCAAGACATACGTACTGCTTAGTGAGAAATGGCGAAGACATCCATTGGAAGATCCATTATGTGGCGTCTGGCGATTCTCCAATTGGAACACTATGAAACAGTTTCAAACGGGCCAAAAAAATTTCAAGAGCCTCCTCACGGTTTGTCGATGGAATTTTCCAGGTTGTCGACATGAGCAAGCATATGGCAGTAGTGCGAAGATTTTGGTTGGGCCACCTTGCTGAGTAAAATAGGCCTGCTAACGTTGAATGCGAAAGGGTCCACTTGATTGTAGATTGCAAGACAATCTTCTATGTGTCCATGGGAGCAAAAATGACAACCAGGATTCCATACACGGAAAATGGCGACATTGGCAGCTCCAAAACTCGGTAATTCCAATGGAATAGTGATGGAGAGATCCGGGCTCTGATTGCTTTTCGCACTGACTAACGGGCGATACTTACCGGAAACTAAAGTCTCCAACGTTTTTTATGAATCCATCTGAGCGACGGTAGCGTCAACTCTCAGAAACGAGTCCTATGTAACGGCTGATATGGGCCAGAAGACGGTCCAAAAATGATTGACGGAATCCTGTGATGGCATCCTATGGCTGGTTGTCTCTCTGAAGGCTCCTAACGGAAATGTCCGGTGTACAATTGGCACGTCCAGGTAAACATTGTCCTATGTGGCCGGCCTAACACTTGCTGGCAGACGTGATCAAGAGAACGACTATGAAAACACGATTGATCGCACTACAGGTTGAAAAGCAAAAGCATCCGGCAATGAGAAAAAAAAGAAAAAGCATGCGGAAAATAGTACCTCGCGGGAGTCTCCATCTTGCATAAATAAGATGTGGCTGGCTCCAATAAAGGATCCTGTGGCAGAATCCTATGGCTGTCCTGCGGCAATGGGAGAGACTGGAAGCTCTCGACTAGTCCTGGGACGAGTAGTTGGGGTTTAGGCGCGGCGGTGTGCGCTCCAAGGTTGGGATCAAATAATAGTCGGATAGAGTAGCGGTAGCCGTAGTCGGTATAGGCGTGTGCACGAAGATAAGTAAGCAACAAACCGGGCGAATAGTACGGGATTAGATGCGAGGTATTGGGCCGAAAAGGGCGTTGGGCTGCAAGAGAGGAAGAAATCCGTGAAGTGAGGAAAGAGGGAGGCGGTTGGGCAGCCGGGCGCACAGGACGGGCTTTAATATGAAGACCACCCGTCGACTCGACGAGTGCGCGTCGCCCCGCTTCGGCCTGGGTTTGTCCAACGATAATGAAACTCATTTGTCAAACCTGGCAGGCCTTCCCACCTCTCAGCCTTTCATTGGCAGTCCGTGCAGTACTTCTCAGCAAGCAACAGCAACTGTATTGCCCTGGTCAACCATTCCTTGGCCGCATGGCTCGTCGCGTCAGCGGCCGTCACATTGGTCGTATCTGCTTTGCTGGCAACTGCAGTGGGTCAGATGCGTCAGAATCCTGTTTACAAGAGGTTAACCGAGCAGCGGTGCGGGTGGGCCTGAGACAGCCTCCAAGTACTCATAGCCAACCATGTCCAGAGCCAGTTTAACTGTGGGACGTGACGTTGGATTTTACATGCAGTGGCCTGCAGTCGACAACGCAGCAATGCAGTGTCTCTCAACCAGCCAGCTTCAAGCAACTCCCATCCATCCCCCTCCTTCATTCTCCGTTTCAAGCGGACCGATCAAGCTGCAACTGAACCCCATTATATCTTCACCGAACCTGCAGGTGAATACCGGTATTCGCGTAGCAAAGCAAGAAGAAAATGAAGATGATAACTTAACGGAGAAGAAAGAAAATTCTGAAGAAAAGAAACAATGCGCCAATAACGATGCTGGGAGGCGTAGAACATAACACAGGCAATTAAGAAACGCAGGCGATCTGCGACCTCAGATACACGTCCAGATCCTCAATGTGCAAACGAATCTCCCATCAAAGTCAGATCCTTCTTCCTCCAGCGAACATTCAAACATCATCGGGTCACAACCCCTTTCATCACACCACCGAGAAAATGTGTCCAACGCATCACTGTGTTGGTCGGCAATCACAGTGCATATCGAGAGGGGAAATGGATGATGGTGTTCGTTGCTTTAGTCCTATCTGTAAGCGATCAAATCCTTGATCACGAAAGCGAAGACTTTGATCCTAGCGACCTTCGTTTTCAGCCGCCTGTCTGCCGTGTTGGCACAAGTACTGCATCTTCCCCGTCTTCCCCATCTGCTTCATTTGCTATGACCACTAGCCACGCTTTCATCCCCAGCGGCACGCGTCGCACATGTACTTATGTTGCATGTCAGATTTCTGCATGCCTGTGCTCTGAATTGGCACCCCAGAGCCTCAAAAATACGACCATCAACTAAGCTCATTGCTGGGGAAACATGCGGAAAAGGCGATGATACTGCTGTTGCTGTATCATCACTGGCTAAGGACGTGTGCCTCACTTCGGGAAGTGACAGGCAGCGTTGCGTGCAGCGAAACGTCGACCTTCTCCTCCCCCGCTTACCCTTGGCTCCAATCAGCCCCTCCCCACCCCCTCCACATGAAGTGACAGATAGCATCTGGGGTTTCATGGACCATGCTCGTAGTGACCTGACACGGTCCCTTCTCTCAAAAGGCTCGGTGACCATGTCTACCACAGTACTCCTCCCTCGTACAGTAAATCCGCACGGCTAACAGGTACTACTGTGGTTGCGTCTCCAATCAGTCTTCCTCACAGATGAGATATCTGTTATCGAGGTCAGGTGCGCTCCACCTGGTCGCGAATAGTATGGGTGTATTTCCTACGAAGTATATGGATCAAATGCGCTCAATAAACTACTTTGCCACGTGAAGCCCTGAGTTCATGGTGCTGCCTACAACCTCTTCACGCATGTGTTGTAGTCGTAGACTGTTGTGCAACAACAGAAGCACGCTACATGCGTAAAGTGTCCCCTCCATCGACAACCTGATATCCAGTATCTTAGGAACTCATTAGTGTAGGTACCTGTTTGAAAATGGTCTACTGGTAGACACATTACATCAACCGAACCTTATCGACTAGCTGAGTGGAATAGGATGCTCCACGTCAGGTTGTGATTATGTATGAAGAGACTGGTCATTGGCGAACGCAATGAGAGCCGTTCCTTGGTCATAATCTGGAAACATGACTTCGCATAATCACTGTACTGGTCGATCTTAGACCCCTCATTCGCAAAAACAAAGTCAAGAAAAATTTTCACCTCGCAGATGTCAACTTGTCAACTTAGATATCATTTTGGTCTGGCGGATGAGACTCTATGGCAACGAAATAGACCACATCGTTCACATGGTCTGATCAAGGCCCACTCAGGCTCTTCGCAAACACATCGCATAGGATGGTGTCTCATCGGTACGCTGATGGTAGCATCTCTCTCGTATAGCGCATCGAAATCTTGCAGTGAGGAGACCCTTCGGTAGGTTTCTCATGTTTTCATTCGCTTTGTTTGGCGATCCCAAAACGGCGGATGCGCTGGCGTCAACAACCTTGAAGTGAGGTTCGCTCATCAAGGACGATCATCCAGTCTCGTGCGGCTACACTCGGATATTGCCACCAAACTTGACGAGCCGTAAAGATATTGCCACTGTTAACATAAATAATTTTGTCATTGGTAAGATCATGATGAAGTTTCCAAGGAACATTTGCCTCTTGCAATCGCTCGCTGGATACACGTGTCTTCTCTTGCAGTTTACTCACAGAAGTTGACGGCTCTCTGCTGTCCGTTGGGGCGAGTTCGAAAATCGTATCATGCGCAAAGAACGGGCCCTTTCGGGCGACACGCACTGGGAAAGTATGATATTGGGCTTGAAAGATTCTCTCCCTAGCGCTTGTTGATCCGATCAGGAAAATCATCGCTGCGTTGTTCGATCATCTCAAAAATTGTTGCCATTCCAACATCCATCTCTTGGCTTGACTGAGATCCTGCGTCTGGCGGAATCGTCTCAAACTCGAAAATACGATGAAATTTATCTATCCACAACCGAAATGCTCTCCACGATGGCTCTCTAATGGGACGATTTCTGAGCCGTAAATTCTTTTTTTTTTGGGGGGGGGACTGAATTACTAACTAGAATCGTTCAGACGGAGAACGTGAGCAGCAAATATCTCTTTTTTCACTTCGAGGGCTTCTCCTGCCACCTCCTAGGCTTCGCAGCAGTTCATGTGCTCATTCAGATCGCTCTACTTTACGAAGTCATCGTCGTCCAGCAGATGAGATGAGCCTATCTAATGATGTCAAGGCTAGTCAGCTTGGCCCAGGAACGGCTGGGGCCGTAAATCGCAACGTATGTAAAGTCTAAGCAGAAATAATGTACCATTTATGGCACGGCATCCGTTCGAGTTTGTACAGCCAAACCTGACCTTGATTTAAATAAAACCATATCATATCATTATGCCAATCCGCCGTGACTTGCAATGAGTCGTTCCCATTTAGGTACCAGGCGGCTTCATCTTCTGCATCTGCCTGGTCAACGAGTGGATTTACAAGATAAAGCCGCATAGCAGTGGGTCGCTGGAAATTTTTCCAGGCTACTCACTGCTGTATTTGTCATTCCCTACTATTCTGTACATAGCGACTCTTCGGCACGAATTCTAGAAGGTCGGTTCCTTCGACATCCCTGTCCCACCGTCAAGCCACTACTGCGCGCACAATGTTCCGTCCCTATCAGCCGTCCAAGGGGACGCGCATTCTAAGTAAGGCACTTACAGGAGTTTCGGGTGAGGGGCGTTTGTCGTTCACTGATCTCCCCGGAAAATTGTGGGGTGGCGGTTTGTGGGGAGACTTGGGCCTCAAAGCATAGGCATGCAGATGACGTGCACCAGAGGCTCCATGGTAAAGATCGAAGAACTACTGTGTAACATACGTTTTCATGATTCGCTAGTACGTGTCAACGATATCCTAATCAGTCCATAGGTTACTTGTACCTATCGTGATACCACCAGGCTAGACATGTCTAAATGCAAAAGACCCTGAGACAGATGCCAATGGTCCGTGAAGGAACAGTTGTTTCTTGCCCGTTGACACTGAAAGGAATACAGGATCAGCAAGTATGGCGGGCGCTGGAAGGCAAGAATTTACTGTTCATGGCAAGTAATAAGAAACTTGTACAACTTGCTAGACTATGATAGTTCATAATAACGGTATCAAGCGGTTTCTAGTGCGGTCTACCTTGAAGCCATTATCGAAGCTGGCTTTGCTGAATATGTCTCGATGCCAACTTGGGGGATCTTGGCCAAAATAATTTATCAAACGACTCAAGCGTGTTTCGACTTTGAGGTTCGTGCGCCAATCAAACTTCTATAACTATCTATCCAATCTTAAAGGGAAGAAAGTTTGAGCTTGAACAAGATGAGATGGGCTCTAGCCAAATACGAAGTACTCATAATGAAGATGCCCTGGAATCAGTATTCCATTGGGTGCATAAAATAGAATATATGAAGAGTGACGAGAAGATCTTACTCTGGGTACTGGTTCCCATGTGGGCGAAATCGCAGAAGTCTTATCGTGGGGTTTGATAGGCAACTGTTTTTTTTTTTTAATCAAGTTTATTTGGTCCGTATGCAGCTATCAGCTATGACAGACCCTTTCGCCGACGAGGTACA